>VZRE01001164.1:543892-603007 GCA_013396775.1 Cephalopterus ornatus
CGCAGGGAGGGCAGGGAAGGGGAAAGGAAGGGGAGGGGAGGGAAGGGCAGCCGGGCCGTGTCTCTGCAGCAGCTCCAAGCGCTGCCCGGGGCAGACGGAGACACAACCGCCCCCACGACCCGGGTGTCGCGGCCCCCGCGTGCTGCGGGGCGGCCCTTACCGGGAGCTCCGGTACAGCTCTGACATCCCGGTCCACCCCGGCTGCCTCCCTCCATCCCCTCCTCAGCACCTCCCCACAACAGCACTCGCTAACTGCCCGAAATCTCGGTCCCTGTGCGCCCACACGCAGCACTGCCCGGCAGGGCAGGCCGGGGCATTTCTCACCGAGAGTTTCCAAGCAGTGACACGGCCACAAACACAAAT
The DNA here is from genome assembly GCA_013396775.1 of Cephalopterus ornatus. Lineage (NCBI taxonomy): Eukaryota > Metazoa > Chordata > Aves > Passeriformes > Cotingidae > Cephalopterus > Cephalopterus ornatus. The sequence goes on from VZRE01001164.1 coordinate 544,256, forward strand.
GTTTGGGATGAGAAATTAAATCCAACCGCTTGCCATCGGTAAGATGTCCCAAAGTGCACAGAAACCCATCCCTGTGCTTGCCAGAATACTTAGTTTAACTCCATCACTGTTTGCCGCTGGTTTGCAAACAGATCTTCCACGGCAGACACATATGTCCCCACCCAGCTCAGAGCCAAGAGCAGGGACCTAGTGCCAAAGGCAGGATCCGAGGATCTCGCTGTACAGCTGAGAGACCCTCGGGTGGGACCCCCCAAGCAGCACCAGGCTGGCAGCAAGACACTCCCCTGTGCACAGGTGAACACGGTTCTGAGAGATCCCACTGCCCCGCTGCACAGGGGTGGGAGAGTTAATTTCTGTGAATTCCACTTCAACCCAAAAGTTGTATAAAATTCACCATTTTCTCATTATCTTTTCCATTTGCACTTCAACGCTCTTCCCTGCTTGTCCAACAAGAAAAGCTTTGCCCAGGACCAAACCACATTGAGCTTAATGGGAAAACTGCCTGAAAAAAAGCAAAGGACAGCCTAAGAGTGAGCCCAGAGCTGAGTCAGAAAAACAGGACTCAGGATGACCCAAGCTAAGAGAAAAAAAAAAAGAAAAAAAAGAAAATTGCTATTAACAGACATTTCTCTTGCAGCTGGTAACCCAAAACCAAACCATCACTAAAACACAAACCAGGATCTAAAAGGTCCGTCTAGCTCGTAGATACAGTCACAGATTTTACACTGAAAAATCCTTCAGAATTACCCTGCCAAAGGCTGACACTGCCCCTTTAGCTCCTTTTCCTCTCCTGTTTGTTCTCAGAACAAAGTAGCTCCTTGTATTTAAAAACGTCTGCTGCAGTCTTTCCAGAAATATAGGACAAGCTTCATTAATGATCAGGGAAAAGCTAGATTCTGCTGGAGTCACATTAATTTCATCAAACATTTCATTATAATAATTAACTTCATCTTGCAATCGTGTTACTGATGGTCTGGATTCATTAAAACCACTGCTGTGTTTCCTTTCCTTTTTTATTTGTTGTGCATCGCAAAAGCTCGGATTTACTAAACCAGCAGAAGATTTACATTCATAAATCAATTATGGTCGTTTATAGAAAAGTTCCAAACATGATAATTTCTTAGTTCCCACGACAGAATAGGCAACTCTCCTAATTACCAGTTTAATTTAACACTAAATAGTTAACAGGATAACTAGGGCTTGGTAGTGCTCTCACGGATGACTGAAAATGCTCGGTTTCTTGATTTTTATCAAAATTATTCTGGGCACAGGGCACTGAAGAGAATAAAAATAAAAGGAAAGTAGAAAAAAAAGGAAGGTAAAAATAAGCCAGAGGAATCCTTTTGCAGTCAGGGGTGACACACGGATCTGCTGAGCAGCTGCTGCTGTGGCTGTGAGCTTGGGGCAGCACCAAGCTGGCTCTGCCCGTAGCAGTTTGCAGCTAAAACTGAACAATTTGGTCCAAACACCGAAATATCGGTGCTGCAGAACCACAGCCTCACTCCGAGGCTGATCTCACTCCGAGCCCAGCACCACGTACTGGGAGCTGGACATCTCTTCCACTGAGAAGTGCTGGGGAGCAGCCGGAGCCCAGGGACGCCACGGGGAGGTTTCAGCCTCCCCAGGGCCAGGGACGGAGATGAAACACGGTGAGTGAGAGAAACCCGTCCCAGAACCACCTCCCTAATCAGGCCCCTTCGCAGGAACCACCCTGTTTACCTGCTGTTACAGCTGGGATTTACCTGAGCTCCGTCACAGCCACACGTTTGGGGGGCAAGGAGCACCAGAGAGGGGAGAAAACAGCTGCTGTATTTACCTGAGGATCAAAGACCCACCCACCAAAGGCATCGGCTGCAGCAGAGCAGCTCAAGGACTCAAAACCAGCTGAAAAACGGTTCTTCACATCCTTGTCTCACAAACAATTAACTGGAGCAGTCGGGGAGGGTTTGCACCTCCTGCTCTCCCACTGTCAGCCCCGTCCCTGCGTCCGGGAGCAGCGGACAGGGAGAAGTTTGGCCTTGTGCACGCACAGGGGCTGCACGTTCTGCTTTTGTTCCCACGTTTTCCTCCTTTGGAATCGCCTCCCCTTTGTTTCAACTGAGCCACGTTGCTTTTTATTTCCTCTCTTTTTCATTGTGTACCCGGGAATCCTGAGCAGAGTCGCCGAACACGTGTGTGAAATGCACATAAAATCCCTGCAATACACACACATCTCACACCGGCTTATTAAACACAGGCCCCATTTTTCCATCCCCTCTTACTCCTTTTTCTTCCCCAATATCTGCACCCCAAATAAAAGCTGCAGCTATCACCCTGCAAGGCTATTACATTTACTACACAGACTCTGTTTAACATTACAGGCTCCTGAACTGCCCAAGTATTTGCCTCATGAAGGCAGCAGTAGCAACAGGAAAAAATAAAACATTTTCCAGACACATTTAGTAAATCATATCATTTTTCTACCATTTTTTCCAGTCCTCCTTCAGAATCACAATTATCTCAGTCAATCAAGGATCTTCTATTCTTTTCAAATACTTATTCAGCATGACTAAACATAAAGAAAATGGGCTAACGTTATTCTACCTGTGAGAATTGGCTTCACAATTGAAAAACAGCTAATGAAATGTCTCAATTAATCTCTTTCTAACTAGAAATACATTTTAAATACATTATAGTCTGTAACTGGGAGGGGGGAATCATTCAGCAGCCCAGATTCTGCTGTCAATTACTTCACTAGAAATTTTATTTTGAGTCTTTAAGAATTCAAACACTCTTGTATTTGGGGGGGGGCGGGTATATTCAAAAAGCACCTTGGCCACTTGGGAATTATGAATTCACTGAGTTTGATGAAAGCCCAGAGCCCAGCAGATCCTTAAAAGTCCTTCACAGATCCAAATCTGCCTGCTGTTTGCTGACAGGTAACAGCAGTAGGACAGTATTTCTCATTTAAGTTAGATCTGAAACAGTAATTTGTGCTTGGTTTGTATTCGACTGGAGGTTTGTGAAACTCGCCACGTGGATTGCTCATCTTGAATCCATTTTTGGGTTTCAGCTTCAGAGAACTTCGCAAACGTTAGCAAACCTCATCAAAACCCTATTAATTCTATGTAATAGCCCTCACTCACCCCCCAGCCAGGGACTGCTGTCACCTGCCTGTGAGGGTTCCACCTGCCCTCCTCCTCAGCAGACTCCTGAACCACCTCCCACTCTCACTTTCCTCTTAAAGGTAGACAACAACTGACAACAATTTCCAGCCTGGAATCATGCTCCCCACCCCTCCCTGCCGCAGTTCCCCTGGCCAGGGACCACCAGCGCTGCTTTCCACCCCTCTCAGGGTGTTTTGTTACCATCACCTGCTTTTGTTTCACATCCTCTGCTTCACCACCAAAGGAGTTGGGGGCTGGAAGATCATAACTCCGGGAGTCCCAGGGACAGCACAGCAGAGCTGCTGAGCAGATCAACCCCTGGGCTGGCTCCAGTCAGTGCTGCCACTCCACACCATGCTCTGGCCAAGCCCCCAGCTCCCGGGCAGGGGGTGGGGTGGGCAGGGCAGTCCCTGCAGGGTCCTTACCTGCTCGTTGACGTGGCACACAGCCAGGTTCTGCTCATCGCAGGAACAGGACACACGGATGTACTTCAGCCAGTTCCCGGCCCCACCCTGGCCAGCATCCACACAGAACTTCTCATTTCCCAGGTCGTCAGCGATCTGCAGGAGAACAGGAGAAAGGCACAGGTCAGCTGGTACCAAACGGCAGTTCTGGAGAGAGGAAAGGAGGGAAAACTCTTTGCAAGGCAGGACTCTAAACACCAAATAGAAACGAGAGCACTGGATGATACGTATGGTTAGTAGAGAGATGGCAAGAGTAAAACCAGCTCTCGGCCATAATCTGAAGTTCCTTGTTGACAGAACCTCCAAGGACATACACCAGAGTGGCCCATGAGTAACAGGATCAGGACTACAACTGCAGACGAACACACAGCTCTGGCCTCCACACCAGTTCGAGTAACCAAAGCAGGTAACTCCTCCAAACTGTATTGATTTTAACGACAAAGTCCTTAAACTGCTCCATCTTCACCTTATCTATTTTATCCTTTCATGCAGGACCATTTTTAATTGCAAATGTTTCAACAAACTTTCAAAACAGGTCACTTTCCACAGCACTGGGAAATGGTATTTTAAAAAGATGCTTTAACAAATGATACTTTCATTTATCAAAGTACAGCATATGAATTCACTGACCACATCTGTGTGGCTGAATGTGAGATACAATCGGGCTTGTGTGCAAAACCGGACTCCGTCCAAACAAAAACCTTCAAATAAAAGTGCAAGTGTGTGGAAAAAAGGGTTAATTAAAGGTTTGTGGCTCAAAGAAGCACACTGGTTTACCAGGAAGAGACTTCTTCTCTCTTAAGACAGTGAAGTTTAGTGCCAGAAGCAGAGGAGATGCTCAGCATTCCCGACCGATGTTTGGGACGATCCAGTTTGCAACACATACAAAAAAAGCACATTTAAAAAATGACACAGGACACCCCAAAAACAAGGGAAAGGCCTTTGAGCCCAAGCATGGCAAAACCCTGTTCTGCTCCTAAGTGGGCCTCATTGTTACAGAAACTCCTTTTTTCCTTAGACTTAGATTTCCCTCTACCCTGACCAGACCCTGTGTCAGTGCAAATTACTTCAGTCATCAAAAGCTCTTAACATGCTTTTACTAGCAATTAATTCTCTCAAAATCTCATGGGATACGATAATACTTTCCCATCTATTTCAAGACAGAGAAAAAAAAGAAAAGGTGGGAAAACAAAAGGAAAGGAAAAATTAAAACACAGTGATGACAGCAACAAGTCGAGTCTAAGGCTGGGCTGAGAAATCCCGGGGGGCTGTTGCCAGCTGAGATTCTCACTCCCAGCCCTCAACTCCCAGGACTGCAGGACCTTCCAGCATCACCAGGAAAGCTCCCAGCTGCCTGCACTGGGCCCAGCACACATTCCCTGGTCCCTCACCTCCTGCACTAACCCTTTCCCACCATTACAGTTTGCCCTCTTCCTTCCTAATCAAACACGGCACTGAGAGTCACTGAAATCCCGCATTTCCTCCCCAGACGTGGGCTTGGGACAGAACTGGGGCAGGAAACAACCTGTGTGTGCTCAGTTTCTTCATCCCCTGCCTGGGAACACTCGTGGCCACTGACCCTGCCCTGACCAGACCCTCTCTCAAAACCTGGTACTTTCTAGACCCCCTTGTTCACCTCCCCTCGAGCTCTGATGGAAGTACCAAAGGCCTCAGGTAGGGCAGTAATGGCACAGGAAGTCAATTTTAGGTTTTTTGGACTTCGCAAGAAAAAAATAACAACAAAAAAGTGTTTGTAACATGGGTTGAAAGACTCTACTAACTCAAGCTAAAATAACCATAACTTCTGGTTTATCTCAGGGAACTCCAGGAACATGGAGGCTGACTAAAGCTGTTGAGGTTAAAGTGCTTCTCCTGGTCTTACTGACCCCAAATTAAGTGGACCAGCCAAACCAGCACCTCGAGGGGCAGGAGTGGGGACACACCTCATCAGAAAGAGATAACAACTTCCAGGGAAATTGCCTGGAGAACGGAATGAGATGAATCATCGATGCTCAGCTGGTCTGAAGCCACTGAACAGTTTTTCAAGGTCTGAGTAAACAGCAGCCCACAAACCTCCAAGTGCCACCACTTTATACAGCAGCAACTGGTGACGTTCAGTCACCCTGGGAACACAATACGGAAAACTCCAGGGCTACACAAATAGGCTGTTTTATTTCACAACTGTATCTTACAGACACCCTCTTTCATCTTCTAGAGTTGTTTGATGAGGACACTCAGACTGTAGAATCACAGACGGCTCTGGGTGGGAAGGGACCTCCAGGATCATCTAGTTCCTACCCCCTGCCATGGGCAGAGAGCTCAAGGAAAGCTCAGAATTCGGCTCAAATTCACTTTGCAGGCCCCTGCTCAGGCTTCAGGGCCAGCTCTGCTTCAGGAGGAGGTTCTGCCGTGGCTCGAAATCACCTGAAACTGTGGTTTTATCTGCGTGGGGGAATAAAACCCAAGCTGGGGGTGTGAAAGCTGACAGATCAAAATGAGAAAAAAAAAAGGTTGCATGAAACCCTGAGAACTTCAGCTCCTGTTTTTCACACACACTCACCGTAGCCCACAAATAGAACCCAGCACCACGGCCCAAGGCCCGGCAGTGGCACTGGAGGGGACCCTGCAAACAGCCATCCCTCATTGAATGTGATGCCTCTGCTGGTATCAATAAGGCCCCCTTGAAAAGAAAATAAAGGGGGTAATCAACTGGTCTCAAAGTGCTGCAGGACCAGACCCAGAGCAAAGGGTGCTCCAGAGTGAGCTCAGCTCTTCGTGGCCAACACCTCTAATTAAAGATCAAGTTCACACGCTCACACTCTTGGCTGATGTTCTGTGTTATTTCACAGAATAAAAACCCCTGAGAAATCCAAAAGCCATCACCAATCACTATCTGCAGTATGTATTTTTTCCTCTGTCCAATGTGCACACACAGAATAATATTCTAAAGTCTCTCTTCCTCCCACCATAAAAAACTCCGGAAAAACAAGCTGAAACCTTTTACCACATCTTCTTCCAGTTTAGACCAGAAGGAAATCAGAAATTTCCTCTGGCGAAATTCTGCAAACCAACTGCTTACAAGTCATTGTCAGTAACTAAAAAAAAAAAAGAGATTTTCAGCTCGAAGATACTCCCGGAAAGCTCCTGGAAAATTCGTTTTTCTGTGTTTAGCAGAAGTATGAGCAGCACCAAGAGATAACTGATGCTCTGAAGAAGGGCAGGTGGGGAGAAAAAAGGGAGGCAAAGAGTGTTGGCTGGGGGTAAATTGAAGGTCCCAGATGGAAGCACAGAGGGATTCACCCTGCAGTGAACTGCTGGAAACCTCAGCTCCACACAGCTACTGGCGTGGGGCTGCACTCACCACACCACTCCTCCTCAGCTCTAGTAAAGCTGGTTGTTCACAGCTAAGACCAGGACTAAGGCCATCCCTACCCAGGACTTAGCAGCAGCTTTAATCATAAGCCCATCCACTCACAGATATCCCTGTTCCCTGGACAGGTAGAGGCTGACATCAGGTATTTACCACCAACAGCAGAAAAAGAGATGCCACAGGAAGAAAAAGCCAAACAGAAGATCACGTGTAATTAGCAGGACTGTGACTTGGTGGAGCTGAAATGGAACAGTTGCAGTTCTGCTTGTGCTCTGTGCTCAGGCTGGCTCCGCACCAGTGAGGCAGTGGAGAGGTCTCTCCAGTGGGTAATTTGGCTCAGACATTAAAAGAAGTTGTCAGAGGGAGAGGAGAGGGGAAAAGAGTTGTGGAGATATGGGAGAGGAGACAAAAAATAAAGTAAATCTATACTTAGTAATTGGTACTGGTTTTGCTAGTCTCTAACCAGCATGCGCTGATATTCCAGTCAGTTTTGGGGCAATGCTCTTCACCCCCTTGATCTCCTCGGATCTGAGGCATAGCACCCCTGCCCCACGGCGCTGGGCTCCCTGCAGGAACACATTTTGTCCCTCCTACCTCGTCCCCACGTTAAACCACGGGTGGGCAGGGACAGCTATGTGCACTTGGGATCTGCTGGAAAAGCAAACTTCCAATCTGGACTGTGGCCTGAGGGCTCAGAGGGTTAATCACTGTGGTGAGCCCTTCCTCTGCCTCATCTCCCCCTGCCCACTCTTCCATTCGATCCCACCCTCCCCGTCAGGGATTTCTCTACGCTTTTTTTTTTTACTGAATATGCCAAAAACCAAGTTCATCTTTTCTCCTTCTGCTTCAGATGGTGAGTTTACTCTTTATTTATTAACCCACGGCGCCTCCCAGGACTTTTGTCTGCAAATCCAGCAGTTCACCTCGGAACTCCCAGTCCCCCTTCTCTTCCCCACCAGTAACAGAGCCATGACTTTGTCTCGCGGAGTCGTTCCCTGTGTTTCCACAGAATGCTCTCTCCTCCCTGCTCCAAAGTCCCCATCCTCCTCCTCTCTGGGCTATCTGCTTCAAACAAATGCACCTTCATGTTCGCTGGGATTACAGGGGTTTAACTGGCCCACTGCAGAGACACGGGTTTGGGACCCAGAGCCAGAACGCCGGCTGTGGCGGTGGTTCAGACTCATCCCTATCCAGCCAAAAGGAAATTGTTGTCATGTTCCAGGACTCACTTTGCAGCTTCATCTGCCGTCTGCCGCGCAGCGCTCGGGATTTGGATCCAAAAGCCTCACTGATCTTGCAAAGGCTCCGTTCCATAATTTATTAACATCAGAAATGCTGAGTTATGGAGCAGAAGTTATGGAAAAATTCGCTTGAACGTTTACAATTTTTTTTGCACATCATTTGAGGTTTCCTGCTCCTCTAATTTGTGGGCTCTCTGTTGGGTTGTTTCTTTCATGTTTTAATGGGCAGCGTCCAAGGCCTGGCCCCGGCAGAGGTGTGCCGAGGGGCCGGAATGCCTGCGGATCTGTCGTCAGTTCGCTTAATGGATTCCTAGTGTGCATGAAGAAACGAAGCAACCAGGAGTTTGCCATCAGTGACCCAGCGTCCTGTTGCTATAACATCCCTCCCCAGAAGCCCAAAGTGTAATAAACCTTCTCATCCCATGGTCGCAGGATCTGCCTCTGACAGCTTGGCTGATGTGCGCATTTTATTTGGCAGGAGTTGGAGATTTTTCCCTTTTTTTCCTCCCCTCTTTTTTCTTTAATGACCCACGAGCTGATTTAGAGCAATAAACTGTTGCCATGAAGTTTTGTTGTGTTTCTTTTAAATAAAGGGGAGGGAGGGACTGCTGCAATTTATGACTTTCAGAAGTAACTGAAACAGAAAGTCCATTCTTGCCACGAAATGAAGAGAAAAAGACTCCATCCAGAGAAACACCTCTGTCAATGTGTAGACATGAAGCCTAGATGAACTCATAAATTCAGCACTCTGCCCGCAATTAAGCAGGCTTCCTGGTGATTTGACAAAGAGTTAATGAGAAACGTGTCAGACAAAAACAGGTCATAGCACTGGAAAGCGATGGGAAGAGCAGCTGAGCCAAACCCTACTCGTCTGCTGCCCCAGCTCAGGGCCACAGGAAAAGCTCTAAGTGCACTCAGGGAGAGCTACTTTGAGTTATGTACAGTAAACTTCTTGTCCAAAAAAGCCAGTTCCCAGCCCCCAAACCACCAGATAAGGAGAGAAGAGGCCATTCCCTGAAAGCCTGTGCCTGTGCTTTCAGTGAGGAGTGGGCACTGAGCTCTTGCCACCACCCCGCACAAGATGGTCAGACCCTCGTCTTCAGCCTGAGCCCCCGCGGGACACGGGCGGTGCAGGGGGCCCATGGTTCATGTTCTAAGGGCTGGTAAATGGCTGCAGGATCAGAGAACTCAGTTCATCTGTCTGGCTCTGTGAACAGCCTCCTGTCCTCAGGAGTCTCCTCACCACTCACATCTTGACCTCTCTGCAAGCAGACCTTCGGATTTCCAGCAGAACACAGAACCCACCAGCCCTGTGACAAAAGCCCGTAGTATTCAAACACTGGGAAAGGTCCAGTGAGGAAAAGAAATCTTTATGGTTCTCCCACTGTCAAACAAGAATGTTCCCTCCTCATCTAAACTCAGCCAGAGCTGGGAGAAACAAGAACGTGAGGCAACTCAGCTGGATGGCACAGGGGCCAAGGGGATTGGCAATGCCAGGCACGGACTGCCCAGGGCTGCTGCTGAGCTTGGTGACACTGCTGAGACTGGTGGCACTGTTGAGACTGGTGGCACTGCTGGGTTTGGTGGCACTGCCAAGCCTGGAGTCACTGGTGGCTCGTGGGAGGCAAAGCGCTGCCGCAGCCGCAGGGAGAGGACCCATTCAGGTTTTTAAAAGGATGAATGTTTTTGAACTTTCACTCCTGCCCAAGCCACACATCTGGAGTGGGAATTTTCCACTGGTGTGTGCATTTCCGAGTCTGCTCTTGGGCTCCTGTATCATCCGGCTTTGTGAAGGATCTGGAGGAAAACCATCAGCAAGCTGCAGGGAAGGCTGTTACTGGGACATGCTTCTGTCACGGAAAAATAACCTTCTCATTCTTTTTTTTCCACCACATCTAAGGCACACGAGACATCACATGAAAAAGTCTGTTTTCTACCAAAACTCCCTGTTCAGGTTCCAAGCAGAGGAGCCTGGATCACTCACAGGAGCTTTGGAAGCGAGATTAGGTTTCTTGAGTGCATTTGAATCCAGCAGAGCCTTTTGAAGGGCTGCCCACTATGAACTGCTCTTCTCTTACACCCCAGCACAGACCAGGCAGTGAGTATTTCCCATGTGCCAGCCCTGCAGCAGGATAAAACAACCTGCCAACCTGCAGTGCCATCGCTGTGTCCCTCAGGCACCACAGATTCGCTCCAGCTGAGGGTACATCAGACCTGACCATAAATACAAACCCTGGCAGGAGGAACCACCAGCAGCAGTAACCACCACACAGGACCCCCTTGACATTAAATTTAAATTTACACACATTAAATGTGACCTCCAGGAAAGCATCTCCTGCTCCCCACAGCAGAGAGGCACCGCACCGACACGGGGCAGAGCAAGTTCTGTGTGACGGGGCAAAGAGGAGAAGTGAAGAACTCTTGGTACAAATCCACGCTGGCTCTGCTTTCCCTCCTCTACCTATAAGTCCTTGTATTCCTGTTTTGGAGGTGCAGTTTTTCTACCCAGAAGGCGCCCTGAATAACACAGGATGTCATAAAAGGTGCTGCCAATGGCGATTCCTGGTGACGCATGAAACCAATCCCACCCTCGTTTTTCTCTCCCACTCTCACCCTCTCTGAGGGCAGTCAGCTAAACTTGCACAGCAACATCTATTCACCACGCAGAAAAGCACAAAGTAAAGATGTCAAAACAGGAGACAGCTTCCAAGCTGATGGCAGGCATTTATCTCAACAAAAGCTCATTTTTCACCAGTAACGTAATTCATACCACACTGATTTAAATTAAACAGTAAATCATAAAAAATTTTGCTCGAATCAAATCCCAGGGCTGCCTCAGATATTGTACACACGAGTCAAGAAAGGGATTTCCAGTTCTTTGTAATATACACATACTAAAACTTTGAAGTTCTCCTGCCCCTTGAAAGAATTCGGGACATCCCACTTTTGTGTTCTACAGCATTTTAGCTCATTGCAAAAAATTGTAACTGTGAAGTTCTAAAAGCTTAATAGATGAGAAATAAATGGGAACTTGAGAGAAATTTTCATCTGATAAACAAAAGACAGAGGCTACTGCAGGCAGGGGAGGATTTGGAGCTTCAGGACATTTCACTTCATCAGGGAGAGGGAGCAGCAGCAAGAGGTTCTGAGCTCCCAGTGCTGCTCCAAGGGATTACAACAATGACAGCCACTGTGTTGATCTCCCTTCTGTCTTCATCCAGAGCTTCTGCACCCTACCCGAGGTGCTGCTCAAACGAGGTTCAGCTTGGCCGTGACTGACAGGTACCACCACACGACAGCAAGATACAACCATCAGAGGAACAGAAGCTCCCTCAAAAAAAGCTGCTGGACGTGTGGTTCAGAGCGGCAGGGCAAGTCCTCAGACAGACAGGTATCATGCTCTTCTAGCACTGCATTTACCAGCCTAATACACAGTATGATTATCCCTTCTCGCTCTCCCTGCCAGCACGGATAATGGCAATCCAGCAGTCTCGGAACACTCGTGTGGAGCTGTGCACCGCTCCACAGATTCACTTTAAATACCTCGAATTTACAGGCCCAAAGGGTGCATGTTACCACGGCTTTACCCATGACCTGACACTTTCAGCGCAGAGACTTAAAAAAAAAAAAAACCACCCAAAAAAGCACAACAAAAAGCAGCCCCAGAGCCCGGCAGGGCTGTGCCCTGCCCCAGCGTGAGCACAGCTGCACCTCGGCTCCATTTACACAGGAAACCCCCCCAAAGGCCGCGCTGGGACGGGGAAGCAGAGTCCCTGCAACCCCTGTGAGCAGAAATGGGGACGGCAGCCGCTCTGCACGCCGGGCTCATGCCCTTTAGAAGGTGTGAAACAGATGAGTTTGTGAACTGAGAAAAAGAACGAAAGGATATTCGAGGTTTCCCTCCCGAACGACGCGGCCGATCGAAAACAGGAACAGCAGCCCGCTCTTTGAGGAGCTCGGAAAACAAAGCAGCCACCTCTCACCAGGCCAGAGGCATTTTCTCTCGATGCACCAACAGTGTTCTGCTCACCTCTCAGAGAGCTGAGACGTGTGATCTCTTTAGAGTGAGAGTTACTGAAAACACGACCAAAAGAAGGTGCAAAAGTGAGGTGATGAGGCCTGTGCGCCCCAGGCTCCCACCCTGCTGAGCTACATCCTGCCCAAGAGCTGCCGACTGATTTATTTTACTAATAGAATCCAAGAGGACAGCAAAGGGCCTTCCCAGGACAAAGGCAGGGCCAAGCCTCTCTGTGAGGTCGGGAATTTGGGGATCCAGGGGGATGCTCAGGCACTGCGGGCAGGGCAGGAGAGGCAGGTCCCAGCTGTCCTGCCCCTGTGGGGGGCTCAGAGGGGCCCCGAGGATCAATAACCAGCTGCTCCCCTTGCCTTGGGCTGCTGGAGGGACAGGAGGGACCTGGGCTGGGGGAGCTGTTCCGCAGGTAAAGCCTCCCCTCTGCTTGGGGCTCAGTGAGCAGTGAAGCACCCAGGCTCACCCCGAGCCTTTGCCTCGCAGCACAGGGATATCCCCTGAAGAGCGAGGGCAGGGCCAGGAAAGCAGACCCTCAGGGCAGCTCGCAGGCCGCCTCCCGGGGGAGACCAAGGCTGTTCACATCACCTCGGTCTTGCACAAGAGCTTCAGTCCGTGACTCTTACACACAGTTCATCTTCAACCCGAGCATCACTGAAAGGAATTGCACATTTTCCCTTAGTGGTTTGTTTCTACAGAAAAGAAGGTTTTGGAGTTGCTTCTTACCTGAAGATCTAAAAGAGTTTTACAGAGGGGAGTTCCCCTGACAGCCACCCGCAGGTTAGCAACAATCTCACTCAACAGACACACAGAACAAAAATGAGAAAAGTATTCTGCCCTCAGATTTACACAGTGAATATAATTATTTCCCCCCCTAACACAGTGGAAGGAATTCTGGGATGCTTGTTTTCCACCAAAGCCTCAGAACCAATAATTTCCTGCCAGTTTTGACAATGTGACACCCAGAAGAGGTTCATAAACCTTCCAGACAAACATTGTTCTCCTTCCAGAATTATGACAATGAGAGAGAGACTGATTAAATTATTTCCTCCTGCAGCTCAGTGATCTGACCCCTCTGCAGCTGAAACCAAAGCAGTATCTTGTCTGAGATCACAAACTGAAATCTCAGCCATAAGGAAGTACAAGGGTAAACTGCACGGTCCCAAGAGCTGCCAGGGTGAACTTTACCCCAAGCCAATTCACCTACTTATGAAATTATATATTCCAGGGAATTGATTCTAATGATAAATCTGCCCTTTGAATATGCTGAGAAACAACATTTCAAAATCTCCAGCTCGGATCTTATGCTATCTCTGGGTCAAAAGACAGCTCAGCAGAGCAGTGGTGTTGAGGAAACAGCTCGGATGGAGCCGCAGGAGAGGGTCAAGCGAAAGGGGCTCCGATGCCTCTGCTCGGGTTATTTTACTGAGGCAATTCCAGCACATCTGGTTCCCTGACAGCAGGTCTCAAAACAATACATGATCCAACATACCACACATCTCACGTTGCCCGAGCGAGGCAGGTCTGAGTTAGGGAGATGCTGATAACCCCCAGAATTCCTTATCTTCCGTGGACACCTGTGCCCAGCCTCACAGACAGCACCCAGCACCCACTGCCAACACTCTGCCCTCTGAGCCACCTCCCGACCCAACAGGACACCTCTGCTCTTTTTGTGTTGGGCTGTTCTGAAGGCACGTGGAAGGGACAAAAAAATACAACAGCATCTGCCTTTAGAGCAATTTTCTTACCTATCAGAAAGCCAGGCTCTGGTCCAAAGATGGAGCTGAGGACAACAAATACTTGCTTTATACATCAGGATTCCCTGGGCAGGAGAAGGGAACCCTCCTCCTCCCTGGGTCGCTCTGTTGCTGTGGGTTTGGCAGGGAAGACGTTTGTTCCTTGTGCAAGGTTTGCTCATTATCGGGATTTCGGTATCACAATTATTGCGGGAAAGCAGCAACTGCTGCCACACACACCTTCCCCCAGGAAAACTGCAGGGAAACCGCTTGTGGCACTCAAAGACAGGAGACAAAGGCAAAGGTCTGGAAAAGGAGGCTTGGGGCTTTATATTTACTGTACGAGCAGCACAGAAAACAGTATTTGGGGGTTGGAACTCGATGACCTTTAAGCTCCCTTCCATCCCAAACCAATCTATGATCATCTTCTCCAGACAACTCTCAGTCACACTAAATGGGAGGGTGGTTTTGCCTCTTCAAAGCAAACACTCTTGGAGAAAAAAAATCAGACTTCAAGTATTTCGGAGGTTCACCTGATAATAATCTCAGAAACTTCCTCATTAACAGATGGAAGCACTTTTTTTTTTGGTGACAGCTTTCGTCTTATTTTGAAGTTAAAAATCCTCAATTACTCAACACAGGACTTCACAAATTCCTTGCAACCATAATAAAAACTATTAATTTAATGCTAAGTAAAAATTACCACATTTTTAGCAGCGCTTCAGCATGCAAAACAAATGAAACATGGCGTGAACAATGTTTTCATTCCCTTCACAAATACTCACACAGAAGTTGAAGCAACTGCTCAGGCCTTGAAATGCTGCTGAAACAGTTTATTGTGCTCTAATCCTGCAGCCTTTAAAACAATCTAACGGTGGTATTTCCATGGTATAAATGATTCCTGCCTGTATCTGGCAGCCCCGGGAGTTCTCTAAGGATGAACATAAATTCAATTATACCAAATTAAATCTGAACATACATAAGCCACATAACATTTTAATTGGGGGCGATTCTTAACTTTTTTTGGAAGTATTATAAAATAGTCGAGTCCCCGAAGATGATACGACCCATATGCTTTCTCCCTTGAGCTGCCTGCTTCTATTAATTACTCTGGCAGAGATATATTTATATTGATGTTGTCAGTGTGTGAACAAAACCTCATGGACAAAAAATGGTTTAATTAAAGCAGAAAAACGTGGTTTACGGGTGGTGAGCAAATCTGGTCTTTAAAGTTAGTAAAACTTTCGTAAGCGATTAGATAAAAATAAATCTTAGGAAAACATTTGCACCAAATATGTCTTTGACGTTTCATGCTGAAGAATAGCATTAAAAAAAGAACTCCTGAGCAGGCTCATGGACTCAACAACCCGTTGGCTGCAGCCGGGAGCGAGTTCAGATGCCTCCAGCTCTCTCATTCTCTCCTCCTCTGCTTTGATTAACAAATCTACCTCTTCTGCCCCAAACTGCTCCCTCCCTGTACCCCGTTCTCTCTTCTGTCAGTGTCAACTTCCCAAAAGTGGGCAAAGACAGGACCAAGCGATGCCCTGCCCTGCTCTGCCTCCTGATGCCCAGCACCAGTTCACCGTTACTGGTGGACTGGGGAAAGAGTGACCTGGAGCAGAGGCTCTGCCAGAGCCTTTCCCTGTCTGCTTCCAGAGCAGAGGAAAGAGTCTGTAAATAACACACAAATGTTTGCAAACCACTTTGCAATGGGAAGGATGCTTGGAAAACACAGCCAGTGACACTCAGGTGTGTACAAACCTCTCTCCCCACACCTCTACCCCAGGCCTGGCTCGGAGTCCCACAGCAGGTACAGAACACGGTGCCAAAGGGAAGAGTTTCAGTGTCCCTGCCACCTGGAACCAGGGAGCCAGAAAAGCACGTTACGAAAAGCCGGAGCACAGGGCAATGCCCACCAGAGCACCCCCATCCCTCGGCACAACGCGCTCTTTGTGACGGACCATATTCCTACCAGAGACGCTGCTTCAGACCAAAGCTGGGCCATAGATGTAGATCTCACACGCTAATAAATAAAAATAAATATCTGACCTCAAGTAAAAGATCCTTCGTTTGACACTCCTGATCATTTTTTATACTTCAAGCTCAGTTTTTACTGGACAGGATCCAGCCATCCCATGGAAATGGAACAGCCTTTTTCTTCACGTGAACAAAAGTCCTTTTCTAGTCCTGAGGGCCGGCAAGTTTATCCAAATATTCTCAGTTTACTACTAGCCCCTTTTGGAGCCGATACACTCAATACAGGCTCACTTTGTATCTGAGGAGCTGCTCAGGGCAGTGCCAGGAGAGGGCTCAGCCCGGCTGGGAGGGACAACACAGGAGCCCCACGGAGCCCCTGCCCTCCTCATCCTCCCGACAGGGCTGCCCACATCTGACAGCAGAGAGAAAACACACAGACAGAGCAGCTCCTCCTCCCCCACGCCATCTCCCCAGGAAGAATGTTTGGAAATGCTAAATAGTCTTTTCCATGTTTCTACATCAGTTCTTATTTTGGCTGAGCTCGTCCAGCCTGTGAGCAGCTGCCAAGTGCATGAAGTAATGAGAAAGCTTCGGGAGGGAAGCTGACTTCACTCCAGCGGCGCTGGAGTAACACACCCAGTATGTTCTGGGGCTGTCAGCACGGCCTGAGCGGGACCTCATTAGCAAATTTGACTTGCACAACCAGAGGAGACAAATTCCTGGGTGCCACCTTCCTGCTGCCGCGAGCTGCTCCGACCTTCCCCGTCAGACCTTCCCACATCCCTCCCTGGGCACCTGGAAAGTTCCCATCAAAGCACTGTTTGCCCCACTGCCCCCAGACCTGACCTGTGGCTGGTGGTGATGATCTCAGCAGCCCCAGAGTCTCAGCCCCAGGGATGAGAGGAAGCGAGAGAGGCAGGACCCAAAGGCACACCTGAGGCGCTGTGCCCGCACTGCGGGGACGTGGCTCTGGGCACCGGGGCACCGACTGTGCTGGGTGAGGTCTGTCACACACCCGCCCAAATGCCTGGAGGTCCGGTGCTGGTCAGTGGGGCTTGAGCTGGAAATGGAGGGTTTGTGGGTAGGGATGAGCAGATGGATAACACAGGGTTGTTACCTGGTCATCTCTGGAAACAGCTGCAAACTGCTCCCAGCACTTCCTCTGCAAGTGCTACTATTCGAGGGGGAAAGAGTCAGTGGGAATTCCTGCTCTGAGTCAGCAGAGGAACACAGCACATCCAATCCCTTCAATAAGGCACTGCCTATTGGCAGGATACATTTTAAGAATGGCGTATTATCAAGGGTCATTTTATTCATACAAGCCTTACTCACACGATGACACAAAAATTTAGGCAGATAAGGGTCCATAAATCTCTTTACCTTATTAGAAGGACTTCTAGCTCAGGAAAACGAGCCCCAGCTTATCCCCAGAGCATGTACTGCGTTTTGGACAAGGGGTTTGCAATAACACAAGGGAACACAAGAGCAGGGCTGAGCCCAGTGCTGTAATTTCCACGGGGCCGAGTGCCACAGGTGCACTAATATAGGCATTAGTGAATGATTAGGCCTCGTAAAATATATGAATGCTGTTTCTTTAAGAAGCCATAAAATTTTATTGAGGAAAAAATCCATGTGTAAGGCTTTTGGTTCGTTTCATGCGGTCATTCAGAATTTCACTCATTTCTGACAGGACTATGATAATTAAAACTGTGGCCTGGGTCTGGTTTCTATAAAGTCCATCTGGCCTTCCGCGATGGAGAGTTTTGGAAGTATGTAATTGCCTGGGCAGCAAATAACTATTTTGCCATCCGCAGTAGTTTAATTTTGTCCCTGCAGCAGGGGAGCGAAGTCAGAGGGGCAAAAGATCATTAACGTCTGAGGTGGAAGAGGGGCTCCCAGAGCCTCGGCTGGCCCGGATTTGTTGAAACGCTTGACACCAATGGGCCCCATTAATGCATGGGTTAGATACAATCTGTGGAAAAGGGTCTATTATAAAGGGATTATTTGGAAGTGTTCTGTAGTTGGGGGTGGGTGTGATTGAAGGACTTAAAACTGTTACATTAACCCTTAGGGCACTCCAGGCAGTAACAAACCTGGCATTAAAGCGCTGGTGTTTGTCACAATTTCTTCACTTCCCTCCTCTCTGCCACAAGGTCAAAGAGATTAAAAACATCCATAATGCACTCTTCGGAGCTACAAAGATGAAGCTTGTTTTCTGTCCACTTTATGGCTGCAGCAGCCCCCCTGCCTCTTCCCTCTCGCCCCAAACACAATCGTTAAACAACAAAACAAATCGCCAAAGACAGACACCAGCAATTATTTTATATATATATAATACATGCACGTATTTATTTATACATCTAAAGAAAGCCAGCACAGATGGAGTGGTGACAGGAGAAGCTCTAGAGCTCCGCTTAAACACCCAAAATATGCCTGTTCATATTTTGCTTGACTGAAAACCAAGCTGGAAATTCCAGCTTTCCTGGGAAGCTGCTTCGTTCTGCCGCGTGTCAGGGAACTGCACACACCTTCCCCTTCGAGTGCCACAGCTGAACAAAACTACTTAGAGACCTGATAGACTTTAAAATACTTCCCAGAAATCTATGTAAACCCAAACAGTTACGTTTACATTGTAGACAGCATTTTGTGCTATTTTTTGTCTTTGCCAGTTGGACACGTGTGACTCCCGTGGGAGATCAAAATCCCAGTCAGGCACTGAGGGGCTGAGGCTCATGAGCTGATCAAAATCTGCACCACCAAGGGCAGCCACATTCACCATCACCCACAACTGCTGTTTTTATACCTACACACATCCTTTAACTCCCCCGATTTTCCAGCCCGTGGGATTCCAGCCTCCTGTGTCCGTCCATTTGGGATGAAGGATACACGGTCAGTATTCCTAACGATGCAGATGGCATTCCTGTTATCAAACCCCAGTGCCCTGCACATCTTGTGAGTGACCTGCCTGCTCTGTGTTCTGAGCCCTGCTACTCTCCTGTCAGGTTTTTGGAAGGCTCTTATCTCCCCGAATAGCTCTGCACAGACTGTTGAGCTCAGCTCTGTGCTATTTACCCAGCGATGCCTTTAACAACGTGCTCTTCTGCTTCATTCTGCTCATATTAAACAGCAGGTCCAACCAAAACACGTTTCTATTTGGCCTAAGGATGAGGTTCTGCTGTGCCAATCATGTAAAAAGAGGAGGGTCCAGATCAGCTGAACTCGGATGTTCTGAGTGCTTGGATGCTTGATTTGTGGGATAAGAGGCAGAAAGCATCACAAAAAAATAATGAATAATGAAAATACCAAATGCAGCAATGCACGAGGAAATAAAATATGCCTCAAGGTGGAAAACTCACTGCAGTTATGAGGGCTTGGGGGGAATCTTGCGTATCACCTCAAGATTCATGTGTTCCCTTCCTTGCCCTAGTGAGGGATGAAGGAGGAGAGGCCAGAGGGAGGACACGAGCTCCAGGCACTGGGCAGATCAGCCCTGGAGCACTGTCCTCTTCCTCTGGCTGCAACTTGTCACCACGAGAAATCATTTCCACCAGTGTGTGCTGTAATAACCTCAATGACTGTGATCATCAGCTCTTGCCAGAGCAATTGTCTCTAGAATGGTGACGTTTGTTTTGCTTTCATTCCGAGGGTTCATTCATTTCATCTGATCTTGTATGATCCCCAAATCAATCACCTGACTCGGGGGGGGTTACAAGATTATTGAGAATGTGGTAAAAGCCCCAAAGACTGTCCTTTTTCCTTTGAGACTGCCACACTTTGCTGCAGGAATTTAGTGACTGGCTTTACTTCGCTGGGCAGCTCTGAGGGAAAACATGGCATATTTTACTGTTCCCCAGACCCCACTTGAGAGAATTACAGAGATATCACAGTGGAAAACACATTTTATAGAGAATTATTGAAACTGCGACTCTTCCAATACAGTAGAACGTCTGTTTGCTTTGGCATGTCCATCTCTGCTCACCACAGCAATCTGGCAGCGTGAAGCACAGTCAGAAATGATTGATGTTTAAAAATGCATGCTTGGAAGAGCAAAGAGGTTGATTAAAACCCATAAATTTGGGAAAAAGAGGTTTAAAACCTTTATCTTGGGCCCTAATCCACAAAGGTTTATCTATACCAAACGGTCATGAAAATAGACCTCCTAATTAACACTCTTAGAGTTGCTAATTCTGGTTAGTCTGTACATTTGCTGTTCCAGTGCTGTGACCTGTTTGATGTGGCAAACCTGCCACAGCACCCCTGAGCCCGCAGCAGAGTGCGCAGAGAGCGGGGGACTGTCAAAGGCAGGAACCAGCTGCCTCCCTTTGCTCAAGCAAGACACTAAAATCAGAGCCCCAGAGCCACTGCTTACCTCTAAACAACCCGTCTTTGGTATTTTCCAGGAAGACAACGCCTCCAGGATGATGATGCCTGATAGGAAACACAGCCAGGTCCAACCTTCCCTGAGGTGAACTTCCCACAAATGAACCCGAACTTGAACTTGGGCAACAGCACCAGTAAAAAAGACAGAACTTCTGGTTTGGCATCAGCACTGGCACAGTAATAAAGCGAAGTTCGGATGGGTTAAAACCCACGTCCTGTATTTCCTTGGTGCTGCTGTTCACCACGGAGTGTGGCTGTGTCCCACCCCAGTGCCGGGGCTGCCCTTTCCCAGGAGCACCGTCTGCCAGACACCACACTGGGGGTCACAGAAGTGCCTTTACTCATGGTTTTACTGGGAGAAACCAAACAGAAATGGAATTTCAGGCAGGCCCTGCAACCTCACCCCATTTCCATCCCTTCTAGTGCCTGAGCACTGTCCCATCCCATCCCACCCCATCCCAGCCCATCCCATCCCGTCTCATCCAGCCCAACAGCACTGGCCTTGCATGAGCTGGAGCTGCCTCTGCTTCTCCCTCAGCACCGAGCCCACCACGGGCTATAATCTTCATCAGCAAATTAAATATATCTTAATCAATCCACCTCTAAAATTTGCTAAAATCCTCTTTATGCAGCTATTCGGAGTGAACAGAGGTATTTACCCACATCAAAACAAAAGCTTCTGCTGCAAGTTTGCAGGCAACTCCCCTGAAGATTTTATTTTCCTATTTTTTATGGAAATCATAACTAGCAGCAGGGCTGTTTTTTCTTGGAAATTACATTAAAAATATTCTGTTCTAAAGATATCGTAGATTCATGAAACCTGCATCTCTTCTAAATCAAGGAGAGTGAAATTCTGCCAGGCAAAGTAAGCACAAGACTGCCAAAAATCCTGAAAAGGTCTCTTAGAAGGGAAAAAAAAGAACCAGAATAAAAGAAGCTGTGAAAGTTTATGAGGATAAACACTGATGACAGGTGGAGTAGAAGCTGAAATCTGAACTCCAAAGTAACTGCAAATAAAGATTTGTTACAGATGGTTTTAATATGACCTAACACTGGGATGCCAGCTACAGTATCACTTTTTCCTGTAGGCTGGACAAAACTAATAATACAGTTATGGAAACAGACTACAGCAGCAGAGACAGCAGAGCAACACATGGCCTTCAGGACACACCAGTTGTCCTCTTCAGAGCACAAGATATGATCAAAAAATAGCTGATGAAGAGACACAAAGCTGGAACCAGCAACCACCAGATGTACTCTAAACTGGGAAAATCAAGTAATCACAGAATTGTTTGAATGGGAAGAGCCCTCCCAGCCCATGGATCCCCCCTGTGCCCCATGCCCACCTTGTCCCCAGCCCAGAGCACTGAGTGCCACATCCAGGCCCTCCTTGGACACCTCCAGGGGTGGGGACTCCAAACCTCCCTGGGCAGCCCCTGCCAGTGCCTGAGCACCCTTTCCATGGAGAAATTCCTCCTGATGTCCAACCTGAGCCTCTCCTGGCACAGCCTGAGGCCGTTTCCCCTCGTCCTGTCCCTGAGAGAGGACTGGCATTACCAGTGATTGCACTTGAGTTGTATCGGTGGTGGCTCAAATCCCACAGTCCCGTGCTGCTGTCCCTGAGTCGACACCTGGAGCAGCTTCTGTGGAACCTGCACCTCTCCAACGATGCCACCACCAGAGAGCTGGGACTGCACATGCTGCCCGAGCTCCTCCCGAGCCCGAGATCTCCGTGACGCTGCTGGGACACTGCAGACAGCTCTCAGCAGAACCACCCGGGGGTGATGCACACGGGGAGCGAAGCCCCTGCTCTAAATTCCAACATAAATTCATTATTTTGGCAGCTGGACCCTCTCAGATAAGAAAAAAAACCCGGATCTTCTTCGGGAGAGCTGTGAAGTTCTCGTGCCTGAGCACTGACCTCCAGCCTCATTTCTGGACTCTCGACGTAATTTCTAAAGCAAAATCCAGCTGGAACACGCGGGGTTGCTTCATCTCTGTCTAGACTTCAAGCATGTAACACAGTTGGCAGGTTCAAGCATTCTTGCGGAGATCAATGACAACTAACCTGCTGCACCACAATTCTAGGAGGATTTGGGTTTTTTTTTTCACTACATAGTAAATCAGAAATGCAAGTCAGGGTAGGAAATGCTGCACTGTTACTGTACTTTCCAGTACCAGCTGGTTAATTAAATTGTCTTTGTTGATGAAATCAGATTTGAGATGAATAAATGCAAAAAATACTAAATGAAAGAGAAACTTGGCAAGATTTTCAGAAGTGCCAAATACCCTGATATTTTAATCCACATTTGTCAAAGACACATCTTAATGGGAAAAAAAAATCAAAACAACTTTAAATCATTACTATACTGAAATAAATGTACGAACCATTAGCGATCACACTATCATATTAGTCCCTCAAACCCATTAACACAGCTAATGACAGACTCAAACAGCAGATAACTTAATCAGTTTGCACACTGCAATGTGTACAGATATAAACCCATATATGTGTACATATAGACTGGGTTTCTGTGTTCTTCTGATGGGGCAGGATGAGAGCAGAGCATCTGAACACTGTGTGAAGAGGGAGTGAGGAGCTGGAACCTCCTGTCCGGTGCCAAAGTGCTGCAGCAGGACTGGGGACTCCCCACCTCATCCCTCCCCCGCAGGATCCTTGATCACAACACTAGGGGCAAGTTGCTGATGTGGGTTGGCTTGGAAGAATTCCCTGGGGAGGGAGAGGAGCCCCTGGCAGCGGGAGCAGTCCGGCTGCTCCATCCCTGCTCCAGCTGCCCCATCCCTGCTCTGGCTGCCCCCTCCCTGCTCCAGCTGCCCCCTCCCTGCTCCGGTTGCCCCAACCCTGCTCTGGCTGCCCCATCCCTGCTCCAGCCGCCCCATCCCTGGCCGCGCCTGTCCCTGCGCTGTCACTCGGGGCACGCAGGGAGCACTGGCCTTGCTGGAACAACCAGCAGTTCCTCTCATTTGGCCCTAAAACACCCTGCATTTACCTAAGAATGTCGTAACTGGTGGCTGGAGAGCTTTCCCTATAAATTCCTCAGGCCAGGCCAGGCACATCTGAGGGTGCCAGTCTGTCCCCACGTGGAGCAGCGCCGCGGGCGCCGGCGGAGCTCAGCCTGTCAGGGGCTGGCAGGAACATGCAGTGGGCTTGGTGGGATGCCATGGCTCATAACACCAAATGGAGTCATCAATAAACCCAACATCAGTAATAATAAAGTTTTACCACTCACCTTATGTAACTTTTATTTTACACTCGATTAACTTTTATTGCCAACTCCAAAGAATAAAGGCATTCTTATAGGAGAGAATTAGAAACAGCTTTTTAGGGGGAAAAAAAAAGAAAAACGGCGTATTCTCATAGAAGGGGCTGCATTCCCTGGCAGCTTAGGAGTAGCAGGGACAAATATGGTTTAAAACATGCATGGCTAATTCACAGCTAGCAGAGAAACAGCCTTACCTTTCCCGAGCCTTGCTGAGTAACCCCATGCTTTCCCACCACGCTGTGCTCTGCACTTCCCAGGATCAAATTCAAGTGAGACACCAAAACAAGAAATCCCCGGGCTCTGTCTGCACAATAATTCAGTATGACAGCAACTGATTTAGCAATTCCTGCTTTCTAATTGCAGCAAAAGAAGACCCAACTGCACAAACATTTATTCAGATCACCAAGGTAGATGCACCCGAGCTACACACACAAGCAAAAGCATTTCCCAGGAATTCGGGTTAGTAAATGCACAAGGAAGCCACGCCTTTCTATATTTCCTTTAACTCATTATGCTTATTTTCTGGCACCTTTATGAGCATCAATCACGAGCAGCCCGTGCTGAATACACACCATTGTTTGTCAAACTGGACAGTGCCCTCGGCCATCGTGCCTGAGAAGTCAGGGGACTGTCTAATGTCTGGTTTTAATATGGGCCAAGTCCTTTTTCGCCTCCTGTTTAGTATAATTTTATACTGGGTGGACACATTTAGGGCCTGAATGGTTTGACAGTAATGATTAATACCCTGCATTAGGAGATTCCAGTGAAAGTATTCAGGAGCACGCTGTGCAGTTTGGTTCTCATCAGATGGTCAGGTCTACAGGCCTATTAAAAACAGCAGGAGAGCTGCAGACTTAATCACAGAGGCTGGGCCCGTGGAGGGAGGAAGAGTGAGATACAAAAAAAGGAGAGAATGAATAGAAGGACAGAGCAGAGGCGCAGGAGAGTGTGGGGTAAGTGGTGCTCTCACCAGCGACAGAACCAGGTGAGGGTTTCTTTAAAACCTGTGCCAAAAATGGTTCAAACGTAAAATCTCTTTTCAAAGCCAAAGCAGGCTGCACGAGGCAGTAACAAAGAGTGGAAGGGGAGAATTACTTATGGTTTAATGGCAGAAATTCTAGAAAGACAAAATCAGACCCAAAGCAGAACAGGTACCCCAGTGCTCCGTAGGAGGCTCTGGAGAAACCCATCAAAACAGCTTCAGGAGTGAAATCAGAGCAAACAAACCACCCAGGGAAAGGCATCACAAGTCCTTACTGTTGTTTGGTGCCTTGCTGTTAGTTCGTGGAGCCAGAGTCATCTCCGGATGGCTGCAAACCTCAGTGCAAACACTGGCCCAGCTGAGGTCCCCATCAATGCAGCAGGAACGTGGAGAGCTCCAGGCTCAGAAGGCTGAGCCTCACATGGCCTTCTGACTCTGATCTCAGTTCTCCCTGTGCTTCTGGGCAGGACTAGGAATTGCAGAAGAACTTAATCTCCACAACAGGAGAAACACCAACCCAACATGGAGAAGGTAAGTCTGGAACTTGTGCAAAGGCTGGATATTTACCCCATTACCCAGAAAACAGCCTTGTAGAGCACTAAGTAACAGTTTACAAGCCTGTCTCATGAGAATCATAATGCTTCCAATAAAATAAGGCCAGCAGCACCAACCAAAACCCCAGGCCATTCCATACAGCCTAATCCCACCCGCACCATCAGTCTCTAATTTCCACAAATTTTCACAAAGTCAATATTTGTTTGCAAGGAGTTTGTACAAAGCTGCATGAAAAGCTGGAAGAAGCACATTGTGTTCATGGGCCTGATGGACAACCCCAGCCTTCCTTCCACCATCAGCTCATTGTGGCACAGAAATAGTTGGATTTGTTACCAGATGAACACAGCCAAGAACACATTTATGTCTTATCAATTGCATCATGGGTCCATATGGTTTAGAACATCCACCAAAGGTACTATCAGAAGATTTGATGAAAGAGCTCACATGTTGATCAGCTGGCACATGTTCTATTTAGGAAGGCTGGAGCCTTCCCACCTGCAAAACCAGTTTTTGGTTATTAAAAATGGGAGAATTTCAGCTGCTTTTACAGAATTCAGTGGAAGTTTAGTTCCTAGAATGAGCTCCTCTCCTCCCAAGGGAGAAGGCGTTCTCCTGCCTTCGGAGCTGCTCTGCACACCCCAGCCCTCAGGGGAGTGCTGGGGCCTCCTGGGGACCACTGTGCTGCTCCTGAGGTTAAACTGGTTACTTGGGTAACCCAGGGCTCCACTGGGCAGGGCTGTCACCTTTCAGCAGTGCCGAATTTATATTAAAACCCAAATCATCATTAAAGCCCCAACAACACACAAACGGCATATAACAAAGCCCCTGAGGTGTTCAAAGTCTGTAAATCCCCTTTTTTTGAACGTCTGAATAACAACAAACCCAAAACAATAATTAATTCTTCTCCAATGCACAGACCCAGTTCAGTAACAAGCACTAAAAATACATCTGAACCTTAGAAACAAAAGAGAAGGCATGGAGCACTTTGAAAGTTTGCTCCAATGATTAAATAAATTAGACCTGAGCTGCTAAGAAGGGAAGGACAGAAAGTTCACTACCAGCACGACAAGACGTTGCCAGGTCTTGACTTGTTTACGAAGAGAAAAAGGGCGAAAACCAGCACATTTCAACAGATTTCCAAATTCCAGGCATTTTTTTGTCATTCAGAGACAATATGATTTTCAACTGCATGAGATCTCACGTGCTTTCTGACACGATGCCCGTGGTCCCAGCTCGGACAGCTGCCAGGCCACCGCCGCCGCAGAGGGAACGGGCCCAGCCAAGCTCCCTCCGTGCTCAGGAGAGGCAGTGGCAATCCCAGCGGAGCTCCCAATCCCACGTCTCCCAAAAGGCTGCGTTTCCCTGTCCCTCTTGCAGCACTCCAGGGCATCTCTCACTGCCAGGAGCTCTGGGCACCCACAGCGCTGCCAGTCCCACCCCAGGCCCATGCTCCTGCCCCGTTCCTGCCGGGATGTGCCGCTCTGAGAACCCCGGGCCAGACCCTCCCTCCTGCACGGGGGCTGCAGGGGCACTCCATCTACTGCTCACCAAAAACACTGCTCTGGAAACACAACCCCTTTTTTGTGAGACACGAGGAATATTCCCTTCACATATTTAGAGGCATCAGTGAAAAAGATCATTGTCTGAGGACAGCAGCTCTTCTTACACACACACAGTGGCAACAAGGCTTTCACTAAACCTGAGTAATTTACCCCAAACTTCTCACTCTCCCAAACTCTAGAAGCCCTTTTCCACTGAAATCCAGAACTACTAATTCACTATAACAATTCTCTTCTTAGACACAGAAAAAATGCAGGGCTCCCTGTGACAGCACTTTACCGAACCCGTGCAGAAATTTCTCATATGCCACAACTTTCCCACAGCTTGGACCAGCTCCGGGAGCTGCAGAAGGAATGAGTGTTCCCCTTCTGGAAGCATCATCTTTTTTTTTTTTTCTTTGATTGGGTGCTTGGCTGTGATGGACAGCAAGAGAATACAGGGACAGGACTCCTGAACACCCCACTGCTATCTCCACATTATTTGGATTTGCAGGTTATCAGTGGGGCAGCAACTTCTGCTATGACCTCATTAACTAATGTGGCCACATCAGCACCTCCGCACAGCCTTTATCACTCATCATGTGTCATAAAGCAGCCCGTTGACACCTCCCGGTGAATGCCGGTTGTATCTTATCTCCCGCAGGGATTGGACCCTCGCTGGGAGACAGGGAGCATGTCTCGGAATGCGGCGAGGAGACACGTCCGCCCGCGGCAGCTGACAGGGGATGATTTCTCAAACAAACACTGAGTGGGAAATTAATGGGCTTTGCTTTGCCACTGACAATACTGAGCAGAAATACATTAACTCCTGGCTGCTATAATTTAAGAATTATGACTGTAATTTCAGACCAAAGCTACTGGGACGCTTCCATCAGCATCCAGCGCACAGCTGCTTTACTCTGCTATCATCACCAGCAAGGTCCGGGAGCTTTCATTTACACACTTATTCCTAGTGGCTGAACGGTGGAATTCCCTTCCCACATCTGAAAATCACTACAGCATTTTCTCCTAATTTCTTCACATAAAAATCCTTCTGTTGCACCTCCCAAATTGCGTTCTGGGAGAAAAAGCAGCGCACCCAGAGCACAGCATCTCCCAGCAGAGGGAGAAGAGATTAGGATGATGCCAGGACATCTTACCCTGTTTTATCTCGTATCATTCTTCTAAAGACAGTTTTTAAAAGGTGTGTTTTGCCAGGAAAATGGCACCTTTCCCTGGCAGAAGCTGTGTCCCCCTCCTGAGGGACAAAGAGTGCAGGGCACGGCAGGGAGAGAAGTGTGGGGATGGTTTCAAGTCCCCAGTAAACATCTTTGACAAGGTCACAGGGAACCCTCTCCACACTTTGCTGTTGTTAAACCAAAATGCAGTGGGTGGGTGCAGATATTTTAAATGATGCAAAAAACAGTAAAAATGTGAAAATGTTTTTTTTAAATAAAAACACATCAAACCCATCAAATCCGTCTGGCATGGAAAAATTCCTCGGGCTGAAATCAAAGCAAACATAACATAATTCCACACTGGGACTGTGTCAATCACTACTGGCTAAACTGGGAGGGCTCAGGTGACTGAAATAGGCAACAGGCACAGCAAAGCTGGTGCATCCTGCCCACCCTCGATGGAAACAATCCCTGTGTTCTTCCCATCCTGGCCTGCAGCTGGCAATCCTGTTCTATTGAGAGTTGTGAATAGGAAAAATAATCTGCTGCTCACGGCCCTGGGATGGCAAAACACTGGGGCACGTGCCCTGATGTGTCACTGATGCTCTGCCCAACTTCGAGAAAGTTCTGGGATTTCTCTTCCTTGATGTCTCAAGTGTAAAACTGAGTTAATCATCTCTCTGGCTCGACTTAGAGCTCCAGCTGTCAGCAGCAGACAGTCTGGAATAATCTGGAGGTGGGTAAAACCTGAAATTCCCAGTCTAAGGACTGAAAACTTAAAGGGCAGTTCCAGAGTGTGAAGACTGTGGGATCCTTTACGGCATCCCAGTGACGGCCACGGGCAGCGCAAGCCCCACGCCACGGAACCACTTTGCACCAGGCAAGTGCCAAACTTCGCTAAATTAAAGAACTGCTTAAAATTAAAAACAAGCAAACAAACAAACAAACAAGGAAACTCACTCCCCTGAGATCTGGAGTCTCACTGCAAAACACTGACCCGATGCTGCCCGTTCCCTGCCCAGCACTGCATGAGCTAAGGGCAAGAGCTGATCACAAAGACAGTGGACAGGGCGGCTGAGATCCACCTCGGGAGCATCTCCTGCCTCTGGATATCCTGGCAAAATACCCATCTTCAACGTCAAGGGGTGCTTCTCTTACCACTCTAAGATCTGTGGGTTATCCCAAAGTAGTTTTCATCTCGACCAGAATGTTCTCTTTTTATCTGATTGGTTTTTTTTTTCTTTTTTTTCCTCTGCTTTTTAAAAGGGTGTCTTGTTCCCTACAACATTTTTCCTTTTTGTAAATGATCTAATGGAGTAACCCAGAAAGACCAGCCTGTGGGACCTGAGAAACCCCCAAGCCTGACAGTGTGGTTCTCACCAGCTGAACTATGAAAAGCACTGTGTCTTCTGCATTATTTCCTCGTATCCAAAACCTGTTATTGACTCTAGCAATGAACAGATCCCTCACCACCAACACCGGGATAAAGGCTCTTCTCTATGCCTTTTCCAGACGTAAAACCAGATCTTTTATTAAACCACATTAACCTAAACATCCTCCCTTTATTTCTCCCCTGCTGGGTAACACCATGTCAGAACATGAGCTGCCAGAAACGCGCCGTGTCCTGCTGAAAGCTGTAAAAGGGGCCGACTAAACGCACAGAGCAGAAAACATAAACACATCGGGCTCACGTGTTCTGCGTGGATTAAGCTGACCAGAAACACCATAATGACTTTTCTCAATTGTTATAAACAAAAGCAAAACCTGATAAACACTTGCCATAGCCAGCCGTACCAGGAAAAGCCGATTTTGAAAGCGAAAATGAAATCACGGTGCTCCGAGGAGGTTCCACTTGGGCAGAGGCAGCTCAGTGGATCACAAAGCCCATATTGTTTAAATCTGCACGTGGTCGATGCTCCTCTGTGTGCTCTAGAGGCAGCATTGGCTCATGGATGGGGCACAGGAGCAGGACAGGGCCCAGCTCTCCCACCATCTCCAGTGCCTTGCCCAGCCCTTCACCCCTCAGCCTCCTGCGGTTTCTGGAGGTGGCCGCTGCTCACCGTCCCTTGGCTGCGTCATCATTAACTGCTCCTATCTGGGGAGGGCTCTGGAACACCCAAGTGGTGACACCCACACACTCAAGGTCTCTCCACCACCTCCCTGAGCTGAAAAGCTCCGGGATACGGGGGTGTTACACCCTCGTCCCGCTGAGCCGTGACAGCTCTGTGGGTTCATCTGCCCCGGCCCACCCCTGACAGCGACTCTCCGGGGAGGAACCAGCGGGAAAGGCAACACTCTCCTCTGGCCACGTCTCCAAGGAGCCCCAAACGGCATCTTCTTCAGAACAAACAGAAAGTTTTGTTCCAGTTCCTTTTTCTTTAAGCTTTTCCTCACAGAAATAAAACCAAAAAGGCCAATCTGATAATTACTGATGCGGCCACAGAATTCAAAGTCCTGTGCAAGTGCTGCCTCAATGTGGAAGCATTTTTCCTTTCTCTTGTCACCTGCTTTGCTGCTGAAGGTGCGTGGCCCTTGAAACACTTGGGGAATTTTTTTACATCCTATTTTTCAAATTATGTCAAATGTCTCCAGGGCCTGACACAGCCTTTATTAGAAGTCAAAATACATAATTACCTGGTAGGCAAGCACAGAGTTATCAGTCAGAGCAACGGGACAGCTCAGCAAATTCTCAGCAGGTTGCACCACGAGGCCTTGCCCTCACCCCAAATCCAATGTCACCCACAGCTGACCGCACACACCTCCCTTCCCAGCCCTGCGCCCACGGATGTGGGAATGTGCATCCCTTGAAGCCACCCTGAGCATGGCAGCGTTTGACAGGGGACGCGCAGTGTCACCACGAGCTCCCCGCTCCCTCTACAGACAGAAACACGCCCGAGGCACCCACAGACAGGGACCTTTCCACAACAGTTTCCTCCTTTTCCATACAGTCATCTTGGATTCTGATACACACTGCCACTTGTTTTGCTGGCAGGAGTTCTCCCCATCAGCTGATGAAACTCCTTGGTCTCTGAAGTGCAAAGGATCGCTCTGTCCCTCCGGGGAGCACCCCAAAGAACAGGCCCCCTGTGTGGGGACGTGTAGTTAATAATTCAGCACCGTGCTGCCTGCTGAATTTTCTCAATCAAAATATGATCAATGGGCAAACAGTTGGTTTATTGAGTTTTCTGTCAGTTCTCTTTCCTGAAGACATGGAAGAGAGTGCAGAGGACACCTGCTGTGCAGAGCGCGCTGCTGCAAAGTTACACTGGATCGATGCGGGTCTTCCAAAAATAATTATTCTCTCAGGGAATGTTCAAGACACTCTGCGACACACCAAACTCTTACAGCTGAAGCTTGGGAAGCTGAAAGCCTTTTGCATGTGCTGTTTTCTTAGCAGCTTAAGGGACTTTGCAAATAAACATCTGTGCTTCCGTAGCGCATTTTTAATTTTTGTATTACCTGTTCAATTTTTACATTATCTGTACGAAAAAGGATGTGGTTGGAAGGAGCCCAAAGCAGCCTGGGATTCCATGTTTCCATGAGCGTTCAGCACACAGGTGAGCTCCGCACGGCCACAGGGGCTGGGAAGCAGGGTGAGCGTGGTGCTCATCCACCTCCCAGAGAGATGGATTCTGGCAACAAGGACTCCTGCCCTGCAGCTCAGACACCTTCCCCTTCACCTCCCCTACGGACTCAGCCCTGACAACATTTCGGCCTCCCCGGGTGCTGAGTGTGGATCCTGTAACTGCCCCAGGACAGAGCGGAGCAGCCTCGGTGTGCAGTTATGTGAGTGAGGATCACCCAAACCCGCCCTGTGGTAACGAAAAGCTGTGCAGGAATCGGGCCCGGAGGGGTGCTTGCATTGTTTTCCCTCACACATTCAGAGCTGCAGCTTGACCTCAGCACAGAAAGCACCCAGTGTTTGCCTAAGATGGGATCTTACTTTCCCCGGCCCTTTCAAGTGCCCTGGACCCTCGCAGGTGTGCACTGCCTCGTTTTCTCTCTCTTGCTTTCTTTCTTTTTTTGGGGAAAGATTGATTACAGGCTAAGCAGGGCTCCTTTAGCCAGCACTCCCATCTCTAATTATTAGCACTGCCAACTTTTGCAGCACAATGCTCAGTGTCAGATAAACGAAATCTGTTCCTGTCTGTTCTGTAACTGATATCAGCTCCATAGTGACCGTCCCTGACCTAAGGACCCCGGGCTTTGTTTGCTGCTACATCTTTACTCTGCTGAGAATGGAGTCCATACATATCAAAAAAATCACCAATATTAATTAAACCCCAGATACTGTTATCACTTTGGTGAATAATGGGCTTTTTCAAGCCACACTGAGTAGCCTCTGCGAGACTTTGCTCCTGACAACATTCAAAATATTAGATTTCCAATACTTCTTTCATCTTACCCACAGCCTATCTGAATTAGTGGTTGCTACATTACAGCAGTCAGAAACCTGTTAAAAATCTGTCTGTACACAGCACAACACACTACAGACACACATTTAGTTCCTAAATTAGTCTTTTTCTAATGGAAAAAATAATTAGTCTCGTTATTAAAATGTAAATACCCCCAGTCTGCCTGCAGAGTGGATATTCTGGCAGTGAGGGATATTCTGGCAATGTGGTATTTTATCAATGTGGAAATTGTGGTGATGTCCAGCACAACGGGCTCAAAGTAGCAGAATTTGGGATTTACCAGCACACACGATGGAAATAACAGCGTTACTGGGATCAAAGTCCATTTTTAGGGAACCTCAGCACTCCAGAGACATTCAGTCCTGCCATGGACCGAAACCCTGCAAGAGATGACAAAAGAGCCTCCCTCGAGGTACGTCCATCCATCCAGGAAGGGGTTCAGGCTGATGCCTGGGCAGGCCGGGATCCAGAACAGAACCTGGGAATCCCATTTTACTCCTTTTTTAGGCATTATATCAGAATCAAACCTTCCCAGCCAAGCCTGGCCGCCCCAGACACGAGCTGGCTCTCTTTGCACTGACCACTGCAAGGGGAATTAGGTAATTGTGCATCAGAGGGCTGGGCCACACCAGCCAACCCCAGAGACTTCTGCCCGGCAACGAGGGACAGAAAACAACTGCAACTGGGTAATTAACAAAATAAAAATAATAAAATAATACTACTAAAGTAGTGAGGCTGCCTTCTCTTTCTACTCTAAGAGCAGAAACAGTGAAAAGGAATTTTTCAACACTGCAGAATTTCCAAGGTCTGATCAACTCGTGAGTGAACCCAGTCCCAGTTTGCCATTTCTTCAACGCATCCCAAATAACTCAAATCCCTGATTTTGAAGAAATGCAACCCGTTTCCCCTCTGCAGTCATTGCTGGTTCCATGAGCCATAACACCCCCCCCGAGCACCAGTGCCTCACAGGGGGGATCCCAGTGTTTTCCTCTGGGGCAGGAATGCTCTGCTCCACCATGGACAGACACTCCAGGGGCTCCCTAAGAACACTGAATGTAGCAGCTGCTGCTGTAGTAGAGTCAATTTCTGAATATTCATTACAAAATGACATCTCTAATCAATATGAAAATATCTACTATAATCATTTCAATATTTCTCCTGTTAATTACGTCATTAGTTTTATCGGTTTGATAAATCTCTGATTTTTCAGTCCTTCGGATTTCCGTATGGATTGGAGGCAAGGACAAAGCTGAGGTGTTTGTTATCTGGGGCAGGATGCCTGACTGTGCTTTGGTACAGTCTGGAAGAACTGGAGCCCAATAAATTAGGTATTAGAAGAGAATCCCTCCCTTTGAGGCCCTGGCACAGGCGGCCCAGAGAAGCTGTGGAAGTGTCCAAGGCCAGGCTGGATGTGGGTTGGAGCAACCTGGTCTAGTGGAAGGTGGGATGGGCTTAAAGGTCCAACCCAAGCCAAACCATTCCATGAGTCTGTGATTTTCTGCCCTGTTCAGTTTGGTTATTGTCTCTGTCTCTAGAAACCACCTGATTGATAAATCAGCATAATCGGCACCTTTTGACAACCACCACGTTGTCCTTCCTCCCTAAACTCTTTTCCCCAACTTCTTCTGTGACAGTTATTAAGGGCACGCTGATTACCTGTATAATTGACTGGTGCTGCTGGTAACAGCACTGCAGCCTAATTGAAATGTATGAGAAACAATTACGAGTAATTGGGATCAATTAATTGATGATTTTCTGGGGAACTGTTGCTTGATGCAGGCAAATCCTAATTACCTTCACACAGCCCAGGAAAAAGCTGGAATCACAGTATAGATCTTGAAGTAACACTGGGCAATTTTCGTGGGGGCAGTTTCTGTTTGAGCGCAGGTTTCCAAGCAGAGGAAGGAAGGAGAAAAGGAGGGAAGGAGAGAAGGGCAGGGGGAGCGGGGCAGAGGTCGGCCCTGCTCCTGTTCCCAAACACGAAATGATGTTCCTGCCTCTGTTGTCAGTACACCAAACCCTCCCCGCAGCCGGGGCCGAGTTCAGCGGCTCTCCCTTATCAGATGAGAGCGGGCTGGAGTTTCACCATCCCGACTCCTGCCTTTCTCCCGCATTCAGTGCCACTTCCTGCTCTCTGAAAGTCAAGCTGCCATTCACAAAAGAGGGGCCTTATCTCCTTACCTCTTGACCCTGAATCAGGGCTGCAAATACAGGGTTTTCTTTCTGACAGCAGCAAACAGGTGACAAAGTCCTTTGGCTCTGGGTCTTTAAAGAATAAAAGAAACAGCATCTCCCAATATATTTTTGTTGTGCTGAAGGCGGTAAATCTCAACCTGCAAAACCCCTTTACAAGGATCTACCCTTTATAAGGCAATCTACCCTTTACAAACAGATCTTAGAAATCAGGATGTCTGCGTTCAAATCAGAATTGCCTCAAATTAGGAGAATTTTCGGCAATAAAAATGGATGGGTTTGATGAATGTTCTCCTTTGTTTAAGCCCAAAATTCAAAGGGACTGCCAGATAACTGACTCCTTCCCTGAGGATGCACTGCACAGCAGCTCTTATCAGAACTCCCTCTCATACTTAGCCTGGCTTTGGAGGAGGTTTATCACGTCTCACAGCCAGACCACTTGAGCTGAGGAGCTTTGGTGGGGAAAGGACTCGAGACAATTAAGGGAACTACAACACGAGTGCCCCTGAAAACTTCAAGTGGCAGAAATAGATGTGCTCTGTTAACGGTTTGGGAGAAGAACCATTTACTTGTGAGACAACATTTAAACTTCTTCCCCTCAAAATTAACTGTCAGCCTTCAGAAGCCCAAGGATTTTTGGGTTTGTTTTTTTTTTTTTTACAAAAAACGCACCTCCTGTATTTAAAGAATGTGTTACCTCTGTGGGCTTAGGCTCTGCCCTCCGCACCTGCTCTGTGGCAGGGCACTGATGTGGGAGCAAACCCTCAGCTTGCAGTTCTGATTAATATTTTGAAAATTACAACCACATAAAAACCTCCAAACCTAACAATAAAATTGCTTTTTGCACTTATGGCTAGTGAAATTTTTGTTGCAATTTCTTCCAAACTGTACTGCAGTGTGGGAGTGAAGCAGCCTGGACCCCTAAGAGACAGAACACCTCGGCGAGATAATTGTGCCTGCCAATTTCAGGGGGCACAGGCTGAACTTGGTGCCTGTGCTGCACCTGCTGGTGTCTCTGAGAGGCATCCTTCGCTGCCCACCGTGTCCCACCCAGAGCCCCTGGTTAACGGGAGGGAGCCATTCCTCCAGGAATCCTCCCCCTGGCTGGGATGCTGCAGCCTTTGCTCAGCCAAGTGGCCTGGTGAGTCAGCCCCCAAGGGAAACCGTGCAGGATCCCACAACTATTTATTAAAAAGAATTCAGTGCTACCTCTGTAAACTTGTCTCAGGCGTCCAGTGTCAGATAAAAGTGACATGAAAGCATTTCTCCTGCGCCCAGAGCGGCCCGTGCCCTGCGGGACAGTGAGAGCTGACAGTGCACAGTAGTCCCCAAATTGTTGGGCAAACTATGTCATGTCCCAGATAGCACCGAGAGCCTGCCCTGGACAATGTGTCTGTGGGCCTTTGAACTCGTGATGAGCTTTGTGTGTTCTCTCCCCTTTATTTTTGTAACTGCTGCAGCCCCCGAGGCAGGTGGTGCAGAGAGACCCAGACAGGGTTGGGAGGAGCAACGAACACTTGGTCTGAGGGCCAGGAGGTGAAGAGCCAAGTGCTGCTGCAGCTGATAAAAGACTGATCCCAGGACACAGGGATTTCAGGCAGATCCTTGGGGATGCACAGCTATTTCTCTACCTCGATATGAAGACAGAAGAACATAAACACTACCTCAAAAATATCTCCCCTTCCCTGAGAACCCCACAGCAATCCATCCCCATCCCCAGAGGACAGGGAAAACATCCTTGCCCCTCTGCAAAAGCCAGGCTCCTCCTTTCAGAGGCTCACTGATGAACAGGTCCATGAGTTGAGAGTGGACATCCCTTTCACATTCAACATTTGGGAAGAATCAGAGCCTCTGAAGGAGGAGCTTGGAAGGATGATTCAGGTGAGGTTAATACAGCACACATTTTGCAAAATGTTGCTGTAATTAAAGCATCTCAGTTCAACTTAACAAATGTTCAACTGCATCTACCGGTGATTAGAGGAACTTTGAGCTTCACTTTCATCCCCTCTTAACTGGTTTATCACTTTCCAGGCAGCCTAAACAAACAGGTTAATCTGGAATGAATTATTCAGAAGACCTTTCTCCCCAGCCAGGAAAAAAAAAAAAATGTCCTAAATTCACAACATTCTTATTAGAGGACATAAAAGCTTTTTTAAGGTGAGAGATTCTTCCTCGATGTTCCTTCCCTGCCTTTAAACAGCCCAACTGCAGCATCCCAGATGTCGATGCACTGGATTTCACATTATCAGCAGGTGAGCTGATATATTCCCTATCAGAAACATGATCAGCCTGAAGGTCAAATAACTTATTGTCAGCATAAACAGAATTACTATAATAGGCCCATCAACTCTGCTGGCCCTGATTGTGTAAGGCCTCAGTGGAAAACGATTCCTGGGGCACAAAAGGGTGGGGGGATAAGGGCTCCATGAAATGGGGGCAGCAGATGAATCCTTCCATGCCAGGTGCATGGGTTAAAAAAACTTGGGTTGGTCCTAGAGCAAATTCAGGCAGAGTTGGCCTAAAGCTGCCCAGCACAAAGTGCTGCGGCGTTCACCACTGAGCTTGCAGAAGGCACAGTTAAGTTTTGCTTTCCGTGTTTTGGTTTGTTTTGGGTTTTTTTCTCAGCATGTGTGGATACTTTGGATGCCCGAAAGGCTGAGGTTATCAGGGGGTCTGTGAGAAGGAAGAGATGGAAGAGACGCCCCTGTGCAGTGCCCAGAACACAGGATTTACAGGACCTCAGTGCACAGTGAGGCAAGGGGAACACACCAGAACTGAGACACCTCTGACAGGGTGTCCTTCCCTCCCGCTCTGCCTACCCACCAGCGCTCATTTCAGAGGAGACTCGTGAGGGCTAAAATCACGGCTCTAGAGGACACTGAGCCACCGAGACTTCACAGAACCACACACAGTCACAGCATCCGTCAGGCTGGAAAAGCCCAGCCCATGGATCCCCCCTGTGCCCCGTGCCCACCTCGTCCCCAGCCCAGAGCACTGAGTGCCACGGCCACACCTCCAGGGCTGGGCACTCCAAACCTCCCCGGGCAGCCCCTGCCAAGGCCTGAGCACCCTTTCTGTGAAGGGGTTATAATTGTTATAATTGTGAATGTTATAACTGTGTTATAACCATGTTATAATTAGGAAAAATTCCCAGGCCCAAATACCCACCTCACACCCTGTCCAAGCTCATTCCAACACATCTCTGCCCGTTCCAACCACCTGAGCAGACACACGACCAGCCCTGGCACACCAGAACGCACCAGGCAGGCTCGGGGGGTCTGGGCACCCTCTGCCTTCCTTCAGCTTCCATTTTTAACCACTTTGGCAAAATGTCCCCAGGACGATATTTTACGTTCTCCCCCCAGAAGCTGCAGGAGGAGCAGCGTGAGGCAACTGAGCTGTGCCTTCAGTGAGCCTGATAACAGGTTATCTGCTCAGCAGCCACAGGTCGGGCCTCCCAGAACGAGAGGGGCCTGGCGGTTGACTGAAAGCTGATTCCTGTCAGAAGCTATTTTCTCTCCGAGACAGAGGAGACATTGTGCCCCTTGGTGCTTGAGTGTGGCCTTGGCTACTGCCAAAAGACCCCCTTTTTTTTTTTTTTTCCTTAGCTGAGACAAAACAGAATCCCCCTGCTGTCAGCTCTATCTGGAGCTGCTGAAAGGGGATGTATAAGCCCAGTAATGCTGCTGAGGAGATAACTGTCAAACAGCATGAAAAACGCTGCCTATCTACCCAGCGGAGGAACTGAAGCTCCATGGAGGCTACAACTCAATGCTCAACAGCTCCTGGCATCTGTGAGGTCTCTTTCTTAGTTGCTTTTTAATACCCTGGTGAAAGAAAACACTGTGTGCACCAATGGGATTCAGAACCTGCTTCTGCTCACCCAACTGGTCAACTGGGTGGTTCCTGGAGATGTGGAAACGGGCATTGTTCCTCCTGAAAGGGGAAACAGGGGGAAAACAGACAGTTCTGCCACGTACAGGGGGGATGTGAACTACATTTTCAACCTGCTTTACAGTGCCGGGCCAGAAAAACTGACACAAAGCATTGTAAATGTGCACCAGAGGCCACAACTGTAATTCCAGCCCTTAAAACTGCTGAATATCAGAGTAAACTGGACTAGTCCAAATTTGATGATGTCGCCCTCCTACAAATCTCTCTGCAAAATCAGAGCCGTTAGGGCAGCACGAAGTCAAGTTCAAAATTATTAGCCGGCAGCAAATTCCACAAACCATACAAATATATCCCTGTAAATACATATATTTATATACACCCGTGTACATAGATATAAATTCGACCTTAGACTTCTGTCTGTGTAAGCCTGTATGTCTTACTGTCTACAGGCATCCTCTTGGATTGACAGAGTTTCATCAGGCTGAAAGGTCTGGGGAGGGAAACATCCCCCAGCTCCTTTAACCCAGCCACTGAGTCATTTGGAAACCTCTAAAAGGGAAGTGCAAATTGGAATCAGAGTGTGGTGAGGACACAGCACCCGGTAAGCTGCTGCTGAAACCATCCCAATGCAGACCCCCATCCACCCAGTGATTAATCAGATACCTTCTTTTTGTTTTCATAAATGATAAGCAAATCCACTTGGTCTGTATGAGTTGTGCCTGCAGGGATTCCCTCTCCCTCACTCTGTGCTGGGGTGGCCGTGAGCCAGCGCGAGCACAACTGCATCTCTGAGCTGGGTCAGCTTGTATGTTTATTTCTTTTCTTGGGGGGAAAAAAAAAGAAAATCAGTCTAGAAGGAATTTCTGGTTTCATTATTTAGTTCTGCTTTTCCTGCACTTAACCACAACATCATCATCAAAGCATCCCCTGATAGGGAAATACAAACTCTCCCATCTCTACTTCAGCCAGGAACAGCACAGCCAAGTGCAGCAACCATCACCCTTCCCTTACTGAATGAAAAGAACAATCTTCACTCACACTTTATGGCTAAGAGAGTAGTTTAAATTACAGATTTTTATATGTTTACACACCTAATAGTATAGAAGCCACTTTAGAGCTTATCAGCTGCAATAAAGTGAGCAGAACTTTAGGGCTTTGGTGTGAAAACTTGGATGTTGGCCACTAGAAAGCTTGAGTTGGGCTGAGAAATGCCTCTTGGACATCATTACATACATCACATTGTTACACACGGTGGCAAAAGGCTGCAAATACACTGGGAAAGGCCCCTTCTGTTTCCTCAAGGTTCCCTGAGACTCCTGAACTGGGTTTTTACAGCCACAGATTAAGGCATGAGGTCCCACTCAGCTTTAGTAACTCCAGTCCTTGCACCATAAACTGCACATCCCCACAGAACAATTATAAAAATTATCCTCAAGACTTGGCTCCTGATATCAGGACAGATTAAAGACCAGCTCCTGGTCAGCTCAGGGGAGAAGTGGCACAAGGCCACTCACCTGGGGCACTGCCACATTAAAATACTCATTGTTCCACTGAAGTCCCAGTTTCACCCCCCCGACGATGATAACCACCCAAAACACTAACCCAGGGTGCTGCAGCTCACTGTATCACGTTAGCAATGAAAAAAAAAAACAACTAAACCACAAATCCCTGTTGAATTTAAAAATCTCTTCAGCTGTGAGACTGAAAGCAAAACTAACGAGCACTGCAGCAACCTCAACAACTGAGCATTTTTCTTAAAATACAAACCCTCCGAGCAGAGAGGCCATAAATTGTGCAATAATCAGAAGAATCCACTTTTTAACAGAGGCACCTCTGCCAGCCTGGGTGTCTTTGATCAGAAATATTGGTGGGGAGAGGAGAAACCTGGACGTGTGAATTAATGGCTCCGCGCTCCGTGGCCAAGCCAGGAAGCTGCTATTTGGCTAAAGCCCCGTGCTCTGTATGGGGAGAGTGTTATCTAAACCACTAGGACGACTATAAAATATCTTAACAGCTTCTGCTGCTTAGCTGGGAGCAGGGCTCCCCAGTATCTAATATGAAACAAGTGGGCCAGGCTGTGAAAGGCAGCTCTATATTCGGAGGCCACAGCGGCTGGAAGCTATGGGGTCGTCTCAGAAGCTCTCAATTGTTTTTAAATTCTGTTTTTACAAGGAGCGTGAGATTTATAGGCTCTTGAGGGGAAGAAAATGATGTAACTTGAGTAAATCAACAGGCCATTTATTCCTGGCCCTGTTTCCTCTCTGTCACTGAGCTCTGGAACGAGCCCCCAAGCACTCCCTCTTCAAAACAAGAGCAGCCCAGGCTGCAGAGATCTTGCAGGGACAGTTAAAGGCACAGCTCCTTCCCTCCCCTCTGTGCTGAAGAAGGGGCCAGCCCAGGCACCCCCTGAGTGAGGGCACCCCAGGGCAGGCTGTGCTCCCCGCTCCACACCCCCCAAAATCGGGAAACTGCAGCTCCTCCTTGCCCTTGGAAGCTGAAATGTGCCTGGGAGAGTGAGCAGGGCTGGGCTGCTCCATCCTGGCACAAGGCACACAGCTCTGCAACTGTTAGAGGGGCAAACCCCAGCTTCTTGAGTTTTCTGACGAGAACATTCCCCAAAGCAGAGTGTGGGAAACAGGAACGAGCCCACGAATGTGCTGAGGGGGCTCGGGACGTCTGAGCATCCTCGCTCAAAAGGGAATGGTTTCAACTGCCAGAGGGCAGCGTTAGATGGGATATCAGGATGAAATTGCTCCCTGTGAGGCTGGGGAGGCCCTGGCACAGGTTGCCCAGAGAAGCTGTGGCTGCCCCATCCCTGGCAGTGTCCAAGGCCAGGTTGGATAGAGCTTGGAGCAATGTGCTCCAGTGGAAGGTGTCCCTGCCCATGGCAGGGGGTGGCACTGGATGGGCTTTAAGCTTCCTTCCAAACCCCTGCACTCTCTAATGCTCTGATTCTCTGATTTTAACCTCTGCACTCTGCACATTTCAAGCCTCGTTCCCATCCCCTCACCTGTTCCTTTTGCCTTGACCAGAGAGGGTAATTTTGCGTTTGAAACCCCCCTTTGCTGGATCTACTCTGTGAATAGAGACCTTTACTCCCCCATCTCTCCTTTCTCAGTGCTCTGCCCATTCACAGAGCCCAAAACTTTTGTTTCCTGCTGACACACAGCTGCCTGGAGCTGCTGCTGCAGCAAGAGGGGCAATTTCAGCGCTCAGGTCAGCCAGGCAGGCTGACCCCTCACCTCTGACAGTGATCTTTATCTAGACTCCATCTTAATTATTTATCTCAGGAAGGTCAGAAAGAAAATGCCTCTCTCAGGACCCCCACTGCTCCAGCCTGCACAACTTGTTAAAATGCAAGTTCTTTGAGGATGGTAATTCAACCAAGCAGTGAAGAAACTGCTGCATCACTTCTGTACGTTAGGGAAACGTTCAGAAAATTGTTCTCAGCTCACAATTATCATTTTTAAACCCAGCAACTGAGGAACTTTTCTCATAAAACTAGGACTCAAAAGGGCCACGAGACCTTCGCTAACGAGACGTAAAAGGTTTTACATCATTAACATGGCTTTGCCTAAAAGTTTAGCAGACACAAAACCCTCACACACAATAACATTTAAAGCCTCTTGGAAAACACAGGAAACACCTATATAAAGAATTCTCAGAACTTCAGTAGCATTAGAGCTGAAAGAGTTCTAAGAAAAGTTTTAATAAAGTTATTAAAATAATGTGCAACACTTTGTCTCCCTTGCAATAGAGTTTCACAGCATAATTCAAAAAAAGCCACACACACAATAAAAGGAAGAAAAAGGGGGGGAAAAAAGCTTGTAGTAAAAAACTGGGGTATAATTTTCTTCAATCAACTCCAGCTCATGACTGCAATTACCCCAAATCTTTCCGAACCTCGCTGTGATACACCAGGGACAGGTCTTGGAGCCTCTGTGGGTGGCAACCTTTCATCTGCCTCTCAAACTGTTCTTTATTGTAAGGTTTCAAATTAGTGCGAGCAGCAATGAGCAAATTTGATAATTCGATCTCAAATTAGTTAATGTAATGTGCCAGGAACCACTAACTAAGGCACTGCAAAGATGAAAATCTATCTCTGCTGGCTCGGGATGGAAGGTTAACCAGCCTGACAGTTCCGATTTGAAGAGTCGCTTTTTATTTTAATTAAAACGAAATTTTGCTTTAAATGCCCCACCACCACTCCCCTTTTCTTTCCCCACAGTGTTGTTTTTCTCATTCTGCAGGGAAAAACATGCTATAAACACGTGAGGCACATTCTTTTGTGATCCAACAGGAACTGCCTGACCCAGACAGCTGAGAGTTGGGTGGAAAGCATCAGGATCCTGTGTTCGATCCAGCCTTTGTAGGTGGAA
Source organism: Cephalopterus ornatus (assembly GCA_013396775.1). Lineage (NCBI taxonomy): Eukaryota > Metazoa > Chordata > Aves > Passeriformes > Cotingidae > Cephalopterus > Cephalopterus ornatus. Next base: position 587,015 of record VZRE01001164.1, read on the forward strand.
AAGTTAACTGGGGATCTGTTTCCATGGCAGCTCTCAACCAAACCAGCCAGTGATTCGCATTTCAGATCCTTATCTCCAGTTTAGCCAAACTCATCTGTGCTGGGAATCGCGGTGAAATATTTCACAAAAAACCAGACACGGAGTTTCCCAGTGATTCCCGGGTTGGACGGGCTGGGGCTGAGGGCATGTGCTTACACCCTGGTGGGTTTGTTTCTCTTTAAAATGAAGCCAGAAAGAACAAGTTTGATCTTTGAGTACTTCTGTCTTGGGGGAATTTCTTCTCTTCCACCTCTACACCCACTTTTTCTTTTTAGGGCAATTAAATGAGTCCCAGAGCTCACACCAGTCCTTGAGAGTTTGCCTCAACACCCATTTCTGTGTCTGCTGCTGATCCCCTTCTCCTCCACACACAGACAGGCATTTCCATTCTGTTCCAAGCTGTTATCTCCCCTCCAGCCAAATAAAAACGTCATTATTTAGACAAAGTGAGGTATTAAACAAGGGAGTCTGAGGTAGCTCCAGGTAGGAGTGTCTCAAAGCCACTGGGAAGGAAAAGCATATCGGGAGAACCATGTTCAAAACCCTTCTCTGAAACCAGAAGGGCATCTGTGGATTTCTAACATTTTTAAATGCTTCTTTCAATTAAAAACATTCATTAAAACAGCAAATTTGTGATTAGTTTCAGCCTCCTGAACAGAACTTTCTGGTGAAACTTTCTGAGTTTTTAACAACAAAATAAAGGCACCCCAGCCTGCAGCACCAGCAGGTCTGTTGGGCTGGAGGAGCACAAGTGGTATAAAAACTGTGCAAAACCTCCCAGAATGTGAGATGCTCACAGTTGGGCTGACACACAAGGCTTCAGTTCTTCCCCAGGTGTTACTGTAAATTAGAGTACAGGTCCCTGTCTGCACTGGACTGCTATTAACTGGCACATTTACACTAATAGCCTGATTCTAATAGTAAAAACTACATTTGAATCCAGATAAAACTTGAGATTACTCAGACAAGTTGAGGACCCACCCTAGAGAACGAACTCCCCACGCAAAACCTCCTTCACTTTTGGGTTTGGCCAGGCTGGAAGGACACTTGCTGGAGGGAAAGAAGTGAAGGGACATCAAATCCATAACCCAGCAGTTCTGCAGGACCCAGCCCAGCCTTCTCCAGGGAATTCGGGCCTGCAGTGGAATTACCTGCAGCCTTCCCAACGCTGGGCACTTGGCTTTAAACTACAAGAAGCTGTGAAGCAAATTCTGGGAGTTCCAATGGAATGAAGGACTGGGAAGGGTTGGGGAGGCATCCCTGTTGCAGCAGCCTCTGCACCTCGGTGGGAGCTGAGAGGCCTCCGGGCCGGAGCCAAGTGACAGATGATTCTCCCCTGCAATGTTTTCCAGCGGAACAGAAGACGTTCTTTATCTGTGTGGTCTGAGCTCATTTACTCCAGCAGAAATCTCCTGCTCCTGCCCGGCTGAAAGCCAGGTCTTGTTCTCCCATCTGATGGATGAATGGAATTCAGAAGTTTGATACTGTCCCCTGAGATGTCATTTAAATCCACAGATACTTTCAGCCAGCAGGTAAAGTTATAATGTCATTCCACGGGCTCATCTCTCCCTCCCCGCCCCCTCCTCTCCCACAGGAGCCTGTCTTCCCTTTTTCCTGCTGCTACAAATCCCAGAACTTCGAAAATGACGTGCCAGGACCAGGGGGAATGGTTTAAACTGACAGAGAACAGGGTCAGATTGGGGAATTGGGAAGAAATTCCTCCCTGGGAGGGTGGGGAGGCCCTGGCACAGGTTGCCCAGAGAAGCTGTGGCTGCCCCTGGATCCCTGGAAGTGTCCAAGGCCAGGCTGGATAGAGCTTGGAGCACCCTGGGCTAGTGGAAGGTGTCCCTGCCCATGGCAGGGGGTGGCTCTGGATGGGCTTTAAGGTCCCTTCTAGCTCAGGCCATTCTGCCAACCTTTCCTGGGCAACCTGTGCCAGGGCCTGACCACCCTCCCAGGGGGGAATTTCTTCCTAATATCCAAGCTAAATTCCCCTCTTTTAGTTGGAAAGACAAACTTGTCTCCTTTCTGACAAACTTACCCATCTCTTCAAGATTCAAACATAAATCCCAAGATCCATCCTAATCTTCTGCAAAGCATTTCTGGCAGTTTGATTTATTTTGCCTGTTCTGCTGCTGTAAATTCAAAACTTTGAAATCAGAAGAATGCAGCAAAAAGCAGCAAAACAGAAGCAAGTTCTCCCTTTTTTTTTTTTGAGCAAATGACTCATTTGCTGCATTGACATCCCCATAGATTCTTCCCCAGAGCAGACTGTGCTCTGGGGAAACTGCTGAACTTCTATAAAAGAAATTCTTCCCAGTATAGCAACATATAGACTGTGAGGGGCTTTTGCAGCTGATTACCCACCAAAAACATGCCCATTCAGCCCATCCCCACCCCACAGCACCCTCCTGCACATTTCTCTGTGTCTGTGAGGTTACCTCTGTTTATCACAGAAAGGGCTCCAAGACACTTAGAGCTGCTACTGTTGTAATCCATCCAAGATGGATAGTGGAAAAGCCTGAAATAAAACCCAAGCTTCCTGCCCCATGTGTCTGCCAGACTCTGGAGAAAGGTCAGGGGCATCCTCACTGCAGACTGGTAATTGCAAAAAATGAAGGAGGTGAACCCTAACCAGGAGATCAAAGGAGGAGAGGATTTTACAGGGAACAGACCGACTAGGGAGGCAAGACATTAGGGGGAAAGAAATACTTTGTAGACGAAAAAAGGCAGAGCAATTAGCATTGCCTCCATGAATCAGCCAGATCCAGAGTAAAACTCAGCAGATAGCTGGATGTAATGGGCACTGGCCGACTGTTTACTCCCACTAGAGGAGAACACACTGATGTTTTATTTCAGTCCATCTTCTTCCTAAATTCTAACAGCCAGTCACGTACAAGTGCTGGGAAACTGGAGCTTCATTTACCAGGAGAAAACAAAAGTGCTGCAAGATCCGGATCTTCACAGTCCCCAGAATAATCTGGGCACACGAGGCTGGAGAAGCCAGCACTGTGCTGGGACACCCGGGGGACTGCGGCAGCACCGACCCTAAAGCAGCCCTGCCTGAGCCCAGCCTCCCCTGGCACTCGTGCCTCATCAGCCTTGTTCTTCCTTGGGGTCAGGGAAGGAACAAGAGATCCAGTTTCACCCCCAGTGTGCCCAGAAGAACAAACCAGAGTCTGACATGAACAGAAAGACCCCACAAAGCCTGGCACCTCCTTCCAGCCCTTCCCTGCTCCCATCCAGGCCCGGTCCCTCCGATGATGCACATGTCCAGGATCCCTCTGCCCAAACTCTCTCCTCTGCTTTCATTTCTTTTAAAAGGCTCATAAATTCCCTCAAAGCAGAAAACCCTTCCCTCTCCCGAGCAGGTCCAGCAGGGATGGGAGCGGGAACACTGCAGGGACAGTACACGGTGCCCGCCTGCTCCAGCCGGGAGTTAAAGGAATTCCCTCACTTTCAGGTCTGTGTATTTAATAAACTAATCCATTGATGACATTTCCTATTTAAATGAATAAGATTATGCAGCTAAACAATATTTTGCAACCAAAATGGCTAATAAATCATGCCTTTGGAAGTGCTAATGGTGCTCACATTTATTCCTATTAATGCTTCCTGGTTTTGAAAGCTGGGCCAATTCCAGAGATAATGTATTACAAACTTTCCTGCTGAAGGATTCGGGTTCCTCTAGGCTCGATTCCAGTTATAACTGGCAGCTAATACTTTCACACATTCACAAATCCCCAACCCCTCCCCACCAGCAGAAGGGAGAGGAGAGGTTTTGGCTTGGGTCAGCACATTTTGGAGTGTTGCAGAAATGAATGGGAAGTGATGCAGTTCTCTTTGAACACTGGGCTCTTCATGAATGCATGTTCTTTACCTCCTACCCTCAGATATACAGGCCTACACATCTGCACATCTATGTAATGCCCTGAAAAAAAACCCTAAAACTAATGTACAGGAATCCAGCATTCCACATTTCCTTTCAGCCCCACAGAAGTCCCACTTTATGCCTCTAAATAACATGCTGCTGTAAAAACTAACCAAGGTGTTCACAGCAGAGCAGCCCTGCAGAGAAGGACTTGGGGGTGATGGCTGATGAAAAACTCAATGTGAGCCAACAGTGTGTGCTGGGAGCCCCCAAACCCCCCATGTCCTGGGCTCATCCCACAGCGTGGGCTGCAGGTGAGGGCTTGAAATTGGGTGATCTTTAAGGTCTCTTCCAAGCCAAACCATTCCAGGATTCTGGAAATCACATCTGCACAGCATCCAGGCAATGTCTGCAACAGGCACAAGTGGGAATGTGAAGTGGGCACAGACTGGAATTGCATTTTCCTGAGCCCAAACTACCAGGCAAGCCCAGTCAGAGCAAGGGATGCTTGGGGTTTGGACAGGGATAACATGGGAATCACCTGATGTCTACACAGACCCTTGAGAATGGAAAGGGACAAATATGCCATTAGGTTGAGGACAGCAAATAATTTGTGGGTTCCTGATTCTAGTCAATTAGATATCACAAAATACCTTAAATTTAACCCCGAAAGAAAACTGCACAGATGCCATCCTATATACGCTACCAAGCACGTTCAGAAGAGACTTCAAACTCAAAGCATCAGTGAGGGCTCACCAAGTAAACTCTATCATAGTTAATTTATGGGATAACAGGTCTGTGGGGTGAGGGAAGGGATGTCGCTTCATAATGGCCCGCAACAAATTGCTTGCAAAAGCCATTCCAGTTCCCCAAACCCACTCCCTGCTTCTCCCAGCAGCAGCTCGTACACACCGGGCATTGTAAAACCCCTCCCCGCTGGATCTGACAACACCTCCACCAGAGACCCTCAAGCATCTTTCAGAAGTTATTTCTGGAAATTCTGGATCTCATAACAGCAATAAAAGGAAAATACTGTTGTAGCCAAAATAAATGTCCCTTTGGAACATGTTTAAAAAGCACTGGGATATTTGTGCAAGTTGAAATAGTCGCCTTCACAGCAGAACAGGTCTGCTGTTGGGAGATATCAAGGAGCAGGATCAATTTATAAGGAGGTCAGAGTTGATTTGTCTGTTTAAAGGAAAAGCTCGGGGAGATCAAAGTCTGAATTCTGGTTCTTTTGCAGTCAAATCAGAATTCTGTTCCATCCTCAACCAAATCAGCTGCAGAGCATGAAATCGAAACCAACAGCTCAAAAAAAGCCTCGGCGCTGCGTGTTTTGATCAGGTTGCTAAAGACCAAGTTTCTGTTGCTCATGAGGGCAGGCAGTGAAAACACACAACAGACTTCATGTGGCACCCGAGAAACACGGGCACGGAGATGTGACATCCAGCAGGGATGTGCAAAAATATTCACAGTTCCAGCAAAAGTGTGTGAGAAAACTGTATTTCTAAAGAAATACAGACTGGGTTTCAAAAAAAAATCTCTGTCACGGGTTTGGTCACTTTGCCCACAGAGATCCAAAACAAGGGTCCTGGTCCCTGCAGGGCCAGCGAGACCCAGTCCAGAAAAAGCCCAACCTCATCCCAAATCCGACAGTTCAACTGTGCACTAGAAAGTGAAGTTTCTTAGTTGAAGTCTCCCTTTTGGTGCTGGTGTGGGAGGGAGGTTCCCAGGCAGGGATGGATGGGGCTGACAGCAGGGGAACAGTGTCTGCTTACCAAAGTGAAATTCATTCCTCCCTAAACAGCCCTTACACGTGTTCCCACCCATAAAAAAAAATTTAAAAAGGGATGCAAGATGTATTTAAGACTCTAACTAGTGTAATTCCAGATATTTTGTCTGAATTAACTTGCACTCAGACCCGGGCCAACAGCTCTGCAAACTCCCTCCCTTTCCCTTCTGCTTTGAAGACTCAGCATATAGATGTGGATAATAAAATTATTTGTGCCTTATCCAGATGATAAAATAGATCACCTCTAGAAACATAATGTAGGGGTTCAGGGGTTTTTTTCAGGAGAAAAAACAATGCTGCTCCTCTGAAGAGAGGGCCGGTGTCAGAACAGTGGGATGATTGTTGGAGGAGTGAATCTGGTTTTCATTAGAGGGAAGTGATGGGTCCGGTTTCTGCCCGGGACTGTTTGCTCCATCTCTGGTTGTGTTCTGTGTTGGCAGTTAACCCTTTCCCGATGGGAGCAGAGCCTGCCCTGCAGATCCCACCCACCTGGCACACGCAGGGACAACGGGGTCACTCCGGGCCCTGCAGCCGAGGCAGAGCAGGAATTCCTGCAGCTACTGTTTGCAGTTGGTCCCTTAGACCCAGCCCATTCCGGGACCCTCTGATTCCACGAAATAAGGAAAGCAGGTGAGACCATCAGTGACAGCCTGATGCTGCAGACTTCGGGTCCATAACATGAGAGACCCAAAAGAAACCTGCAGTCAGTGTCTGGCCCAGGGACCAGAATCAGACACAGCCTGTCCATACTGCCCAAGCTGTAGCTGGCAGGTTTGATTCACCCCCAGAATGCAGCAGGATGAAATGTTTGCCTGAAATGAGACTTCCTGGCCTCTCCTCTTGCCGTCTCTCCTGCCAATCCCAGCACCCTGAACCAGGAAGGCACCGTGGATGACACCACTCACAGACTAGATTTGAGATATAAACTGGCAATCTCACCCAGCTCAACAACCCCCTTCCCCAACCCTTAAGCTGCTCCGAACAGATCTGCCCTGTTCCATTGCCCTCCACTCTATTCCTGACTGTGAGACACTGAGGAAACTTCTCCAAGCCTCTGCCCCCTCCAGTGGCACCACCTCACATCCTCAGAGCACAGACCTTAATAAATAAATAGATGAAGAAATGACTGCCAAAAGGCTTCTTGGTTAGATGAACCCAGAGATACTGTTAGTCAGCCACCAGACTATATCAGAATATAAAGAAGATTAAAAGAAACTGTCACCACCTATTGCTCAAATTGGTTTCCACCTCCTGTTTCAGCCAGTCTGCCTGTCACTGGTCCTTTGGAGGGAGTTATCTTGGAAAGAAAATCCTGCTCTTCCTTTTATTGGAGGAAAACCTCTTAGACACTCCCCCCCTTTTTATGGAACACATTCCTGCAGACATTCGCTACAAAAGAGCACCGAGACTGCAACAGCAAGAGAGACTTTGTCTGTGTCCTTGCCCTCAGCCCCATCCCCAGCTCGTGTTTAGCAGAACCACACAAGTCAGGGCGTACAGAATTCCTGGTGGCACATCTGAGGTGGCATTTCCCCCGCTCTGCCCTATGCCAGCACTTTTCAGCCTCTCCAAAGCAATGCACCCAAGTGCTTTTTTCTGCTCAGACAATTCCTTGAATTACTCCAAAGACCTTTTGCCGCACTCCATACATTTATTATAAACCCGGTGTCTGAAGCCAAAACATTAATTGCATCTTCTAGAAAGGCAAAAAACAAGCTCGTTTGGTAATGTATTCATTAGGGGCCTGATTGACACAGCCAGAAGCAGGGGTTTAAATTCGAGCCCGAGCGGAGGACGGAGCGCTGGGAGTTTCCAGCATTCAGCTCCAGTAATCTCACCTCTCTGTGGTTTATCTCTGCAAGTCGGATAATTTATCCTCCTCATGGCAAGACAAAAAGGGAACTTGGCAGAGGGGGCAAGACAAAAGTAGACATTTTGTAACTGCTAAGTGCTAACGTTTCTGAAGATAATTTTTTGCAAAAGGTTTCTAAACAGCCCCTGTCAGCCAAGTTGTATTTTGTTATTTCAAAGTGACTGTGGGAGTCTAATCCAGTTCAAGCCCTTTGTAAATTTTAATGGAAATGCTCATACACAAAGGACAAAAAAATGTTTAGCTGCTGTTAGATATTCAGGAAATCTAAATCTAATTTGCTCTCCTAATCAGCGCTTCGATCTCAGCAGTGCCTGTTGTTTCTCTGTTTCCTCATTGCAATTTCAACTGCAGCATCTATTTTCTATCAAAATACAGTTCTATATAGACAATTCTATATACAGCTCAAAATACAGCTTTAACCACAGGGAAAAAAAGGGATTTTCATGCAAAACAAAACCATGGTAATATTGCTTTGACTTAAAAGTGTGTGGAAGCACGGAATAAAAAAACCAACTGATTACATCCATCAACGACCAAGTGGCCTTTTGTTTCTACACTTAGGGGAGATGATAAACATCCTTGTGCAGATCAAACCACGGTCTCCTTGCAGCAGGCATGCAAAGGACCTTCCTCAGTGGAAAAGGAGGAATGAGACCTGATGGATCCTGCCCGGGAAAGACAAGGACAACGGGCCTGGGACAGAGCTGCCCTGAGGGCACTGGGAAGTCACACTTCTCAACAGCAGCGGGCAAGGACCAGGAGAAATTCTGGGAGGGAAATCTGAATGCTTGATGCTTAAATGGAATCAAATGCTCAGAGGGAGGAATTAGTACAGTCCTGTGCCAAAGGAAGCTCCCGAGCCCACAGACAGAGCTGAGGGGCAGAGAAGGACACAGCCCTTCGGGGTCAGGAACTGGAGTCTCAACCTACAGTCCTCTGCTGCATCTGCCCAGGTGGGTCTTCAGAAATTTTGGGCCTCACTAATTATGGATAATCCTACAAAAAATGAAGCTCCTTGGGTACAAACAGAGGGCCTCCTTCATCGCCCAGCCTGGAGGGTTTAGCAGACTGCAACGTGTATCAGAAGACATGGAATAAGGCAATTCCTGTCCACTCACTGTTTAAATATAGAGCTAGCTTTACTTACCACAGTTATTCCTAAAGTTTGCCAGCAACAGAGCAAACTTAGAGCAGTAGCTGTAACATTATTAAAATTGCAATTTATTAAAATAATCCCACAGCAGGAAAGAAATCTGATGGATGAGGCCACAGCTGAAGATGGGATCGAGTTTGGCTGAGTTTTAGTTTGAGTTAAGAGCTAAGATTTCACAGTAAAAAATCACAACTCTTAAAGGAACTAGATGAGGAAGACAGATGGAGAACCTAAAGTAACTGGTGCTCTGGGCTGCCATATGCACAGAATTCCTCAAAAACCTGTTCAACAGACTCTGACAACAAGTCCATAATGTTGCTCGGATAAACAGTTCCCCAAACCAAACCCTGTTCATGAAATCACCTAAACTGCATTCCCACACAATCCCAGACCTGAACCTATTTCGGGGGCAATAATGGAATTAGATTTGACTCCAAGTCCAGCGCCTTTGATAAGTCTGTGCTCTCACTTTGCCCCGGGCAATGCTGTGCCTCTCATTAAAGCCTTGTCCTGGTTCAGGGCTGGCTGAGCCAGGCCCAGGTAGCACTGGGGTTTAGCCAGGCTATTATCAGTGTCCGTGGAGAGCGGGGGAGGTTTCATTATACCCCCTCGGGCAGGAGTGGGGCTGAGATGCAAATGTTTATGCTGATTATCAGAGTGATCCCTGCACGTTTTAGCTGCAGCTGCTTATGTTAAACTATTTCCACATACTGGTGTGTAGGATCTCTCTTAAGTGGGACTCTGAAATTCTAGATTATACATTTACCCTCACTTAACGCTTAATTTTAAAAATTACAGACACCTTCTTTAAAAAAAAAAAATGACTCTTTCAATCTGTCTCATGACAAGAAAACTCTCCCCTGCCTTCAGCAAAGGACACACGATTATAGACCAGATTATTTAATTAATACCAAGGCTGGGATTCCCAAATGGCCCAGAAACCAACCCCCACCCAGGGCACTCGCTGTGACACAGCAGAACTGCCGGGCTATAAACCCCACTGTCTGACAAACAACCTCAGGACAAGTGTGAGGGAAATACTCCTTCTCTTCTCCATCCCTGTTATCATGAGAAAATGTCATATAAAGTAACTCTTGTTCGTGTCCTTTATCCTCAAATTTATAACTGTCTCCGACAGTGCAGTCAAGGGTGAAGGTTATTTGTGTCATACTTGCCAAGAAAGTGCCCCTTTCAACACTTAAGGAACACAGGCAAACTACAGATAAAGAAGCAGACAAAAAAGATTCTGTCTTTCCCAAGTATTATTTATCTCCTCTATGTTCTTTGTTTCCCTAATGGTGGAGATACCAGCCAGAGTAGGATTCACAGACGTAAATCCTTGAACCCAAGTGTGTAATTTAATTTTCTTTCATTTGAAACTAACATCAGATGGGGACACTGAGGGTCAGATTTGAGGCTCACCCTTCTGAAACACTCCTGCATTCTTTTTCCCCAAGAAATAGTTCTCAAATTGGTACTTAAAAATGGCTTGATAAGATTAGGGGCAAAGCTTAATGTAAAATTCCCCATGGGAAGTTCACCCAACCAAAATATTATTGTTTTCCCTATGTAGGTAGTTTGTCAACAAGAAAGACTTGTTATGATAACTCCCTGTGTTAAATACAATATTTACAGACACTGACTGTATCCAGGGCACTTCCCATCATTTCCAGCCATGACCATCCCAAGCCAGCACCAGCTTCAGGGAACCACTGGCACAGGCACTGAAACACCTTCAGCCCCTGGCACAGTTACCCCAGACCCTCTGGTGGTTCTCAGCCCTCTGTTACTCCTGTGCCAGCCCTGTCTGCGTGAAGGGACGGGCAGAAGCCCCACAGTGCTCACAGAGGAGCAGCAGGAGCTCGTCCCCAGGATTATAGCTCACCTCTTTCATCGAATCACACAATGGGTTGGCTTGGAAGGGACCTTCAAGCCCATCCAGTCTCACCCCCTGCCATGGGCAGGGACACCTTCCACTAGCCCAGGTTGCTCCAAGCCCTGTCCAACCTGGCCTTGGACACTTCCAGGGCTGGGGCAGACACAGCTTCTCTCGGCAACCTTTGCCAGGGCCTCCCCATCCTCACAGGGAAGGAATCCTTCCCAATATCCCATCTATCCCTGCCCTCTGGCAGTGGGAAGCCATTCCCCCTTGTCCTGTCTCTCCAGGCCCTTGACCAGGCCCAAGACTCCAGCTCTCTTGGAGCCCCTTTAGGCACTGAAGGTGCTCGAAGGTCACCCCAGAACCTTCTCTTCTCCAGGCTGAACACCCCCAGCTCTCCCAGCCCGGCTCCAGAGCAGAGGCACTCCAGAGGTGTTTCACTCTGCATCAGGTTCTCTGGCACAACAAGGCATTTATACAAAGATTAGATCATTTTTGCTCTCGTGCCACCATGGTTCATGAAGTGATCCCCATCGTGGTTTATGAAGTGATCCCCTCCATGGTTTATGAAGAGATCCCCTCCATGGTTTATGAAGAGATCCCCTCCATGGTTTATGAAGTGACCCCCTCCATGGTTTATGAAGAGATCCCCTCCGTGGTTTGTGAAGTGACCCCCTCCGTGGTTTATGAAGAGACCCCCTCCGTGGTCTGTGAAGTGACCCCTGGGTGGCAGAGGGATGCGGGAGGGCCGTGCGGGGTCGGCAGCGCTCTCCCTGCGCCTGGCGGGGGCCGGGCCCTCTCCTAATAACACTGGTAAGACAGTTAATAAGGCTCCCGATGAATGATTCGGATGGATTTCTGCACTGCTAATTTCCGTAACTATCACTCTTTGAAAGACAGCTCCAGGGATTTCGGGCCCGGGGTGCCCCTGTCTCCCGGAACACAGAGCGGCATTATCCGCCTGGCTCCGATCGCCGGATCCCCTTTCACTGACCTAATGTGCTCTGCACTTTAAAATGATACAATATTTTGAAACATGCAACTACTTTACTGATACCGTCTGTGCCTAAAAGCCTCGGTGCAGCTCCAACAATGCCTCGGATCTCGTGCTTAGGGAGGTAACACAAAGCCCTGGCATGTGCTCCATGCTTTTTCGGCCGTGGTTTTGAGCCTTCAGGTGGGGATCTGCTTCCATGAGCAGAGCAGCTCCTTCCTCCCGCCCTGAACACAGTCCTGCAGCCCCTGGAGCAGGATCAGTTGTGCCCTGTGGCTGCCACGGGGGATTTGTGTCCCGCTGTCACACCAAACCCCTGGCACAAGGGACTCGTGGGTCCTGAAGGGGCCCAGAGGGGTCCTGGGCTGTCCTCAGCATCACCCACACACCCACGGGAGGAGCAGAGCATCGGGAATGTCTGGGTAATGGAATTATTCCCCACAATGCAGAGGGATCTGGGAGGACAAACCCCACACACCCCGGCCCAGCGGGGAACAGAGACCGTGGCAGCGCAAAGCAAGAGAGAAGCCCCGTGGTCCTTCACACACACACTTGTCCCACATCCCCCCTCACCAGAAAGGCCCAATTCAGGCCAAAGCAGACATTTTGACACAGTCCAGTGGTGTGAACAACTTGCTGGACAGGTTTCTCATTCACTCTGTTGTAAACCAAAAAAACTGAATTAACTGTTCTCCATCTCTCTGCTCATACCCACACACACAGACACCCTCACTCTGCTCTGATTTTAGGAAAACCAAAGCTGAACCTGTCCCATAAATTTTCCTCTTTGAAGATCTTTCCTACATAACTGACCTCTTTGAAGCAGAATTCTCTGTAGTGGTCATCAGCCCCAGAATTATTATTAGGAATTTAACCTGAGATTCTGGAGGCAAACCAACTAAAAACCACCCCAAAGCCAAGGACTGTATTAATTATTCAAACTGCTACTGCTGGGCTTAACCAGCCCTCCTGAATCCCAGGAAGAATTCAAGATTAAAGCACTAAGTCAAACTTGAAGGGGTATTTATACACATAGATGACACCATGTGCAAGCTACCTATGTGTTATATTAAACAAAGTGTATTTTCATAACTCACTTATTGCTATTTTCATACCCCGAGCCAGGATATGGAAGTGAAAATACCTGAAAGCTTGAGACAATGTCCAAGTTTCTGTCAGAACGGAATGTAATTAGTGCAAATTAAGCAGCATCCTGAAAAGGAGGAGGTCAGGGAGAACTGGCAGGGTCGAACTGGGTCACTACAAAGCATTTTTATAGCGAGCGAGCAGGAGGGATCTGAGTTACCCAGCGCTGCTGCGGCTGAGCTCCCTCCGCATCCCAGACTTCCTGCGAAGAAATTCCTCCTGAAAAGCTCGCACAAAAGCAGCGGGACATGGGGCACCTCATTCTCCCAGGGCCACGGGGCACCTCTGGCACAGCTGCCCGGCCGTGGAGGCTGCGCTGCCTGGGCTGGGGACTGTTTCGGAGGCAACTGAGCTAATTTGGACGTGTGATGCTGAAAGGGCCCTTCCTGGCGGGTGATCCCCCGGCTGCTTCCTGCAGGAGCACGAGCACCACCAGGCCCTGCTCACACAGCAACGGCAGCTTCTGTGAACCACTGCTTTCTGCCTTACCCAAATTTGGCATCTCAGAGGAGTTGCAGGGCGGGAGGGAAGGAGGTGAGGAAGAGGGCTCTGAGCAGGGTAGGAGGGGAAGCTTTCCATGCCTTCTTAGCCAGCAGCTGCTCAGACCAGGATCTCAGTGGTATAGACTTTTTCTTGGGTCTGACAAAACACTGAAAACCCCTCCAGCATGACAACAAAAAATAAATATCAAAAGAACATTTGAAGAGCTCAATAAATTGATCATATTCTGCTGAACCTTCACCCTTGTAACGATAGTACCATTTAAATGCTAATGTCATTTTTAAAAAAGTCAATTACAGGAGTTTTAAAGTAATGGAGTCAGCAGTCTTGATGTAAATCTGTTATATTAATCTGCTCTGCACACTGTATCCATGGGCACTGATGCATTCACCCCCTTTTCCCTGGAGGGAATGTTCCCTTGCAGTGGTACCAGTAATTGAATCAAGTTGATACAGACACCAAAAATATTGTAAGTCTTGTAGGTAATGAAAAGCATATGTTGATAAAGCCAGTTGCTGTAATTTTGGATAGAAGAGCACTGACATTTGGGAAGTTCAAAATTAGAATTAACCCCTTGATGATTAAGTGACCTGAAATTGTCTTTACAAACTCTGCTAATTTCACTGAGAAAAACTGCTTGAAATCTGCCACCAGACAGCTGACATCCTTTCCCTCCCATTCTCCTGCTTATTCCCAATTTAACTCACTTCCATAAAGATTTTTGCAATTTTCTTCAAACTGGTTCAGACAAAATGTAAGAGGATCAGAAAATAAATATTTCTCAGGTTCAAATTCATTTCTGCACCTTTTCTCAGGCCTAATGAAGCTGGAATGTCACAGCAAGAGAGATGTTTAGATTGTGTTCCCTATGCAGGTAAAAGGGTGCAGCAGAAATCTCCAGGTGCCGCTCAGCAGATTTTGGGACCGGTTCTAAACTGAACAGAATCACAGAACCCTCAAATCATTCAGGTTGGAAAAGACCTCCAAGGTCGAGTCCAACCTCTGACTGATCTCCAACAGCCTGTAACACCCAGGATACACAAACGGTCTTTAAAATCATCAAATAAACCAGAACAAAGACAAATACAGCATTAAATGAGAGACTTTCAGCTGTGAACAAACTTGGATAAAGCCCACAGGTTTGCAGTTCCTCAGTCCACGTTCCCCTAATGAACCATCTGAGTTATTATTGCAGAGGGGCTCAAACGGATCCATGGATGCACATCCTTCCCTACTCCCACAGCTTGAAGAAACTGAAATGTCCTTCACATTAAACAGGATTGATGCTGGTTCAGGAAAACAGGAGATAATGAACACTAGGGGACAGGCTGAACTGAGGTGGAATTATAAATCCCTCCACATACCTGTGTTTGCCCACATACAAAGACGTATCGTCATTTATGACAGAAGATAAAACCTTTGAGAACTTCCAGACAGTAAGAGCTATCAAAAATAACAGACTAAACAAACATATATTTGCAAGTAGTAATAACAAGGGAATTGCATTCACCACTGCCCTGAGACAGAAAGAGAACTTCCAGATAAAACTGTCATGGAATCCATTCAACTTGTCACATAAACACGGGGCTGGTTTTGCTGTTAAGAAGGGGCTGATTAATGTTCATCAAGATTTTCCTGCTTCTGCCCTTTGTGAATTGATTCTCAAGTGAAGGTCTAATAAAATTTCAGCAAATGTCACACACACGCCAGAGAAACATTTCAGTGCCATCATAAATCCCAACAGTTTGGAACAGGGCACTTGCAGTGGTTTTGTTCACTCGGGGCCTTCCCCCTCCACGGTTCAGGGGTTAAAGGGATCCACAAATATTAAACAAGGTTCGAGTTAACCACAGAATTCAGAACATGTCCAACAACATTTCAACATTCTCCAACCCTGGAACTTCTCCCAAAACGCTGCAGGCTCGGCTCTCTCGAGAAATCAATGTGGAATTTCAGAGAAGCACCCGATATCTGCATCCCAGCCCTTCCCTCCACATTCCCATTCCACAATGGAGAAGGGGGCTGGAATCCCCCACTCTGGCTCCCACTGCAGGGCACACCAGCATCACGGTGCCATCCCTCCCCTGGGAGGCACCCCCAGGATAATCAGGAATATGGAATCATCCAACAAAGCCAGAAACTCCCCGTCAGTGGCTCTGCCAAACCCCTTGTGCTGGGATGAGAAAAGTGGGGGTTTTTCAACAGTGTTTGGAATAATTGAATAAACTGACTTAAAGGGCAACATTTCACTACTTCCAGGGAAATCTTCTAGTCAAATCTTTTGCTGTTTGGGCAAAATTGAAAATCTCCATTCTGGCACAAAACGGCGGTACTCGAGTCCTAAAAGCATCGTAGGGCTTTTTTAGGCAGGGCGGGGGGGAGGCGGGGGGTGTTGTTTGTCTGTTTTGTTTTTAAACGGGGATAAATGAACACCAAAACTCATTCCTAACAAATCTTTGCACACAACTCCACTCGCAGTGCCCTCTGGAAGTCGTGTGTTTTTTTTTGTTGGAATAATGCAAATACCCATAAAAGCACTGCCAGTTTTGGTGCAGTGTTCACACACCCACTGTTAGGAGCAGAACCACAACTCTTAAGGGCTTGATAGAGACATAAACCCCTACGTGGTTCCTTTGAAACCAAACTTTCCTGAAAGTCGGCACTTTGGAAATAAAAGGAAAGGAAGGAAACTCTTCTGCCGCTTAGAGCAGTGTGAGAGGGAACAACGCTTCCAATAAAAGAAAC
>VZRE01001164.1:603281-705493 GCA_013396775.1 Cephalopterus ornatus
GGATACCGGGGGATACCGGGGGGATAACGGGGGATAGCGGGGGATACCGGGGGGATAGCGGGGGGATGGCGGGCCCCGGAGCCGCCGCTGTGCTGCGCAGAGGGAAGGGCAGGAGCGGGAGCGGGGGAAGCCGCCCCTCGGCAGCGCTGCCCCGGCCCNCAGCGCTGCCCCGGCCCGTCCATCGCAGCAGCCGCCGCTTCCTTCGCCTCCCGTGTCCCAGGAGCTGCACGGGAAGGCGGGAGCACGAGCCACGCGCGGGACTGGGGAGGGGAGGGATAACCGGGGAATTTATGGAGATTATTCTATAATTCTGGGATATTCGGTACTATTCTAATTTATAGAAAGATGCTCCCTCGTATCCCGCATCCGTGTCAGTCCCCCATCCTGCACTTGTGCCGAGGTCCGTTCGGATCCCAGCATGGAGTTAAGAAGAGTTTTGCTTAATCCTAGAATGAAGCTCCTGTATCCTGACTTGTTCCTCCAGGAATGCCAAATTCCAGGCTGGCTCACTGCCCGTCAGGCGGAGCAGCACCCACGGCCCTGGGCACAGGGATGCTCTCCCAAAGGATGCTCTCCCAAAGGATGCTCTCCCAAAGGATGCTTTCCAAGGGATGCTCTCCTAGGCGATGCTCTCCCAAGGGTTTTCCTTTTCAAGGGGCTGGGGCGGGTGTGGACAGGGCTGGGGGTCACAGCAAAGCACCCCAGGCCCACAGGACACCTCCCCCTGCCCTTGCACTGGTCTCCCTGCTCTGCCCTCCAACAGCCACTAAGGAAAACCCCATCTTTTAGCAGGAATCCTTCACAAGGGCAGTTCCGACCTAACAGAACCAATTTCAAACAGTGTTAAGAAACAAGGATCTCCAAATTGTTCCAGAAGAACTGGGATGCAGTGGGGTTTAAGTGGTGACACCCCCCACAGCCTCCCCCAGCCCCTGGTTACAGCAACACCTCCCTCCCTGCACACAAACAACAGCCCAACTGAGGCTGGAAGAGTGAAAGGAGCAGCCTGAAACCAGGAAAATACAAACAAACGGGGAGTGGAGACTATATGCATGTTTATAATTTTTTTTCTCCTTTTAAATTTGTTTGTAAAGTAACAAGTGAAAACAAAGGCAAACTGAGCCCTTCTGCAACCCAATGTGTCTCGATGGATTCAATGAGCTTGGAGGTCCCTTCCAAAATAAATGATTCTGTGATCTTCTGCCCCAGGTCTGCACTAGCTGGGAATGGTTTTCCAGCCATTCCATGTGTTTTGCCTGGCACAGCAACCTTCATCTTTCAGCAGCAGAAACCACCTTTTAACTGGGGGCTGAGAAATTGGGAAATCAGAACTGGGCAAAGGGGTGACTACTTAAATCTTTCCAACTCAAAGAAAACCAAAACCCAGAGGAGTCATCCTGAGTTCCTACCTCAGCCCCTTCCCAAATCAACTTAACATTTAAAAAGGAGTTGGTCTTGGGTTTTGAGTTTTGCACCTTTTATTTTCTTGTTTTGACAGAAAACCAAGGGCACTAAAATATTCCTAAAACACCTGCATAGGTCAGGGTAGAGAAAAGGTAGGAAGCAGGAGGGACACGCCTGTGCCAGAACAGACCCTCACACAGACAGGGTCCTCCCTGCCCTGAGCACCACGTTCCACTGGCTGATGCTCAGGTGTTTTACACCACTGCAGCACTGTGCCGAGTGACTTACAACCAAACTGCAACTACTCTGCTGTAAATTAGTATTTTCAGGGGTTTTCAGTGGCTCCACACACAAACACAGCCAAAGAAACGTGGGAATAACACCCAGTCCTGTGGTGGTTTTATCGGCACCGCGTGCGCTGCCTCTTGCGCAAATGCTTCCTAGTGGGACAGATGATGGATTAACAATTCCAATTCCACCGAAATCCATGTGAAAACTCCCCCTTGCTTTGCTTGGGCCACAGTTCTGCACCTGAACTTTTGGATCCAACTACAACCATCCCTTCAGCACCGTGTCAGTAATGCAGGTGCAGCAACAAGGATTGGTAGTTATCTAAAATGAAATTGTAGCTGTTTCTAGAGGACCGAGTGCTCTGAATTCTCTTGCAAATGTTAGGATTTTTTAACTCCTCTCATCTTCCAATAGAAACTTGGACATATTTGCTCATAGGAGCACGTCTTCGAGTTAGAAAATTTTAAAAACAAATGGTTCAGACATTTTTATAGGCATGAAAATGAAAGCCAAGTTGGTTAGTGGTTTCAGATGCTTTCTATTTGCAAATCAGAAAGGGCTTCATTTATAAATTGAAATTGTACTGGCTGCTAATCCTGAAGGCAGACTTGGGCTTTTGGCTCTGCTTGGAGAAGTAGAAAAAGTGCATTTTAAAGACAAATTATTTCATTTGGACCAATGAGTGCTGTGGTTGGACAGGACATTTATTTTATAGCAAAACTCATATAAAGTGTTTCAGATTGGAGTTCCGTCGATTTAAGGCCATTGCAGTGTGGGGACACTGCACTGCACGGTGAATCCGTACCACAGCCCTGATCCCAGACACGTAACTTGGGAATTTCTGGGATAATCGGTACTCCTGGTATTGCAACGGGGCTCTGGGAGCACCAGGCTCTTTACACAAGGTGCTGCATCTCCATCTGCTGAGGAGTCCCCAGTCCCCCCCCCAGAGACAAACTCAAGTCTCCCCTCTTCTGAAGATGGAACTGGTGAACTGAGATGATGAAGTTGCTCAAGTGTCCCCAGCAGGTCTGTGCTGGGGACACACTGGACCCACATCCCTGAGACCACAGGGGTCCCTTCTCATCCACTAACTACCCAAACTTAGGAAACTCACCCCTTCCTGGAGCACAGTAATAACATTTATCACAGAATCATTTAGGGTGGAAAAGACCTCCAAGGTCTTTGAGTCCAGCCCTTGGCTGATCGCCACCTTGTCAGGACACTAGTTTCCCCATTTCTTTCTTACTTAATTTCCCTCATCCTGATGCACTCACAGCAAGACAAGTCTGCTACACCTGCCGAGCCCAGCTCACTCACTGCTCACCCTGCAGCGTGGAAACCAGCCAAGGAGCCAAGTGACAGAGAAAACAGGTGCTATTTGGAGGAATTAGTGAAGCAAGAGTGAAGAAGGACATAAAGGAAACAGGGAAGAGCTCAACCAGCCATCCCAGTTCACCATGCATCTGCTGTTTCCTTCCCAAGCTCATCACGAGCAGTGTCCTGCCAGGGGCTCACACCTGGTGGACTCCCAGGGGTCACACTGAGCTCACGGACCAAATCCATGATCAGAGACAATTCCAGTGGGTGCAGGGACGAAGGTGGCACAAAACCAACAGCAGCTGGGAGACCAGGGGGCAAAACTTAAACCTCCTCTGGTGAACAGTTTAATAATTGCACGAAACACACAAAAACCACTTGCTCCAGTTTTTGGCGGGTTCCCCAACCCAACCCAGAATGAACTCGTCTGAGTGCCATCCTATTCATTCCCTCTGATCTATGGCCTCTACAACCCAATCTCATCCTCCTTTGCCTCCTGTTTAAATTTTTGCTCTCTCTGATGGAGAAGAAAATCCCTGGTGCTGGGGGGCTGCTGCCCCTGTGCTTCCCTCGCCAGGCTCCCGGCTGTTATCGCGCCGGGCAGCCCCGGGCGCTGTCTCCTGCCATTGTTCCTGCTCAAGTCACGTTCCTTTATTCTGGGGGGAGGTGTGGGGGGGTGTACTTTGTAATTTATAGCAAAATAAGAATGATTTCTTGTAACAGAAACTGCTCTGTTATTGCAGAGTCCTTATTTAGCTACACTTGAGGAGCTGAGGCCAAGCTGCTGGGTCTCTTGCAAGCAGGAGCAGATCGAACCACGCAGCTTCTTCTCCTCACACCTCCCACACGCCACATATCAACCCTCAACTTCCTAGAAACGATAAGCAGCATTCATTTTGATTATTCACTGTTGTTTTGGGGGTTGGTAGGCGATAGGCTTCTCTCTCAGTCTCTCACCTCCTCCCCAAACTGTCTGCAGCTCCTCCATGCCAACCCTGCCAGCAGGACCAGGGAGCTTCCTGCTCAGTGGAGAGCACACACATGGAGCTGGTGTGTTCCAGGCCCTCACCACAATGGTTATCCCCGTCAGGGATCGCAGACAGTTGCCTGTCAGACCCCTCACAGATCCAGTTCAGTGTTTGGAAGGGACAGCTCTGCCAGGCAAGTCACCAGGGAGCTGTGAGCACCCTCTGCGCCTTCACCACAGAGCCTGACTTGTATTTTTAACACCTAAAAAATGCATCCTAAAATTTCATTTCACTGTTTGCAGAGGATTCCCTTTCCTACTCCAGGCCCTCCCAGAAACAGATGAGATTTCAGCCACGCTCCTCAAGCACCAGGTGCCCTCCCCCTGCTCCCTCCCAGGAACAGGCTGCTTTGCTCTCTGTTTTTTCTCCTCTGCGCTGGGCAAAATCCCGGTTTGGGCCTCCCCTGTGTTGGACAATCCTCCCTCAAGGCCATCCTCGGAGCAGGCACCCCCCAGGAGGGGCTGGCACAGTGTGTGCTGGCTCTGTGTGAGCACAGAGCACCCCAATGTTCCCCGCTCCCCACCGCAGCCCTGGGGAACACTGTCCCCCCTTATTCTCCACGTGCCCGCGGCCTCCTGTCAGCTCAATATTCCTCTTCTTTCCAACCGCTTTGATCTGACCACATTTACCCAAAAAAACAACGTCAGGATCACAGAGCCAAGGTTTGATTTGCTTCCACATCCCACAAACCTGCGGAGATCTGGGAGCAGAGCTTTGGGCTCCTGAGCCAGAGCAGCAGCGATCCCTGACAGACAGACAGACAGACAGACACTGCCTGTGGATCCATGGAAGAGCTTCCCTCCCAGCCCCAGCCTTTCAAAGCAGCCAAGCAAAAGTTCCCAGAGCGGCTTATTTGTTTTGAAAACAACTCCTAGGCCACAAGTAGCTGCACTGGGTGAAAATTGTATTTTCAGGATTTAAAAGCAGCTTGTCTGAGAATTTTCCAGCTTAGAGACATCGCCAAGGAAGCTTTAAAAATTCCAGTAAATAAGGGACTGAAGAAGAACTCTTGACTAAACACAAGGAAACCTGAACATTTTTTAAATCCTTGAAAGTGCATTAATGGGCTTAATGGTTTATTAACCATTTTGCTTTTATGCTGTTTTCTTAGAACCACATGTCTGATTTCTACAGATATCAAAGTGCCAAGATAACCTAAAAAAGTGCTCAGGAGGTACTTCATGTTCACTTCTAACTACAAAGGACAAGTACTCTGACAGGTCCTGGAGTGTTTGCAACCTCCTTGGTGTTTCAAAACCACCTCAGAGTCCTGGGAGCAGGTTCCTGGGCTGAAAGCTGATGCTATGTGATTTACAGCCTTATTTTTTAAGACATTTCGGATGTGAGCACTGCCTTGGTGGAAGCCTCCACTGTCTGTTCCACTTAACAAACCAGCTGTAGGAATTTTGTGCAAAAATACAAAATCTATCGCTTCCCAAATACCTGGGCAACGCTTTATTCCAGGGGCTCCTTCCCATACCTGCGGTGGTTTTTTTCCCTCACATTTGAGTGTCCAAAGCCACAGAACAACCCATGAATCTCACAGGATTCTTGTAATGGCTTTTAAACCCTACATTGTGGACTGTTTATGGCGCAGTTGCATTTGCTTTAGAGATTTGTTTTAATGCTGTTGGTGTTATTTAGAGAGATATTAAATTCAAACAGCTTTATGGTTGCTAATAAACATCTATTACCATTACAGACATTCTGATATAAAAGCCTCATACAGGTGCTTTCTCTCAACTATGCAGATTTGATTGATTAGGCCACAGTAGTTTATTTTACACTTCAGTGGTCACTAAATCTATCGTTAGGATTAAAAATTGCAGTTTGTGCAGTCTGGGAATAACTTCACGTTTAAGCTGCAAAATAAAAGTCACTTTACCAAAATTCTGAGGGGGCAAAAAAACACAACACACAGAGGAGGTTAAAGGAAGACAAGTTTGTAACACCTTATTCAGTTCTTCAGAAGATGAATTTCATAGAATCAGAGAATGGTTTGGGTTGGAAGGGACCTTAAAGCCCATCCCATCCCACCCCCTGCCATGGGCAGGGACACCTTCCACTGTCCCAGGTTGCTCCAAGCCCCGTCCAACCTGGCCTTGGACACTTCCAGGGATGGGGCAGCCACAGCTTCTCTGGGCAACCTGTGCCAGGGCCTCCCCACCCTGACAGGGAAGGATTCCTTCCCAATATCCCATCTATCCCTGCCCTCTGGCAGTGGGAAGCCATTCCCCTTGTCCTGTCCCTCCAGGTTCCTGTATATAGTCTCTCCCCATCTTTCCTGTCAGCTCCCTTCAGGTACTGGAAGTCCTCAATTAGGTCACCCTGAAGCCTTCTGTTCTCCAGGCTGAACTATCCCAATTCTCCCAGCTTTTGCTCCAAGCACAGCTGCTCCATCCCCCACAGACACAGCCTGTACAATCCCGGGCACACGCAGCCGGAACCAAGATGAGCCTGCTCCGGTCAGGATTCCAGACAGCACGGAGCACCATCCCTCCGGCACAGGAAAGGGCCTCAGCATTCCCTGGGGAACAGCTCTGTCCCTGGGGAGCAGCTCTGTCCCTGGGGAGCAGCTCTGTCCCTGGGGGCAGTTCTGTCCCTGGGGAGCAGCTCTGTCCCTGGGGGCAGTTCTGTCCCTGGGGAGCTGTTCTGTCCCTGGGGGGCAGCTCTGTCCCTGGGGGCAGTTCTGTCCGTGGGGGGCAGCTCTGACCCGCTGCCATCTGCAGCAGGATGCTCCAGCCGTGGCTCCCACAGGCGGCTGCCAGAGCTGAGCTTAGGAAAGGGAGTTGGCCGACTTCAGGCGTGACATTTGCACTCCCAATTCTGCTTCCAGCGCGCTGTCATTTGTTACTGTCTCCTGCATTAGCTGCTCCCCGGTGCCCAGTGGCCCCCAGTCCATCCCCCCGTGGAGCCCAGCCTGCCGAGCCGTGCTCAGACAGTGACCACCTGGGAGCAGGTTGATAAATGGCCAGTTTATAATGCTGTCATGCCAATTTTGTCCTATGGGAAATGTGTGTCTCTCTCAAAACAGCTTATTACCAACCTGTGGCTGAGGCAATGATCAATCAAACTGATCAGATATGGCAAACATGGTAACTGATATAAAGAAGATTTCTTACTACACAGTTTGAGGTTAACGTGACAAATGATGGAGTGAGAAAGAATAACTTACAGGGAAAAACCAGCCCCATTAAAGGCTGAACTCAGAAGCAGCTTTGGGAAGCTGAGTTAACAGCATGTCCTTTTAACATGCGCTCGTACTTGCTGCTCATTGAGGTAACCCTGAATGCATTCCCTTGCAAATCCCCTGTATAATCCAGAAGAAATGTTTTTTTAAACATAACAGCCTGATTATAAAGAGAAATTTAAACCACCTACACCCACATCCTCAGTACTTGGATACGATGAGTCACGGCGCAGGTAACGCCAGATTCCAGATACAACACATCTTGTCAAAATCCCAAAATATTTTGAGGGATTCTGTTGTCTGTCAGAGCAGAGCTGAGAATGACATTTCTCCCAGAACTTCATCTATTTGCCTTCAAAGCAGTGGAATCCTCCCCATGCATAACTCAGCTGTGATGCAGTGGCTTTCCTAAACCAGGCCCAGAGAAACGGACTCTGCCGAACAAGACCTAAGGAGGGCTCATTTTGGCCCTTTTTACACTACCAGGATTCCTCTGGATGCTCAGATTACTGAAGCCCTTTTTGCTTCACTGCTCACACAGTTCTGAGCCCAAATCTGGCAGAACTGGGTGTCGAATCTGTCCCGTTATCCTTTTGGGTCTGGAGCAGGGAGCATCCCTCCAGGATCAGCACACAGAGCTGTGGCTCTTGGAGAGCTCTTCCAGTGGCTGTCGAGCCTCTGGCAAACATCTGAGATCATTCACTCGACTGAGTCTGTGAAAACGAAGCCTTATTTGCTGGCAAAATTAATGAGAAAAGAGTCTTCAATGAGACAATAATTTATGGCTTCTGCAGCAGCAGGAAAGGACAGGGAGACTCATCCGACTCGGTGCTCCCAGGAAAGGCAGCTATCAGGGGGCAAAAGTGTGCATTTCTTTTCAGAAATGCTGTAGGCCATTTCCAAACTGGGTCCTTAGCTGGGTATTTTGTTTTATGAAACCCTTCCAAAATTGATGAAGGTTGAAATAAATGGCCCTTTGTTCCCTCCCCCAACCACTGCATTTAATGACGGCGAAATAAAATTCTACGCCGTGGCTGCACGCCAGAGATCAGATGATACAACCAACTCACAACATATTTTAAATTTTGTGCTACACTGAAAATTGAGACACATTCAGAGAGGTCTGGAGCTGTACACATCCAGCATTATCCCCCGTTACTGCACGGAAATGTGAGAGCTGCAAACCGTGTTCTTTTCCCTGAAACTCCCATCTCTAATCCGGCCATAAACACCAACTCTTTGCCTTTCAAACAGAGAAAACCGCCAGCAGAAAAGCCAGAAATGCATCAGACAATAAGAAGAGCGATAATGGCCACCAAACTCCGTTCTTCTCCCCCCTCTTTTTTTAACAGATAGGTTTTAGACTGTATAATAATCATGCAGCTAAGATACAAGGTCTCTTGTTGGCAATAACCTACATGACATGACTTAGAAGGCAGGTGTTACTGTAATTAGCTATTGTTTGACTATCAAAAGTCAGAGCTGATTAAAGCCACTAAGTACAAGTGCACTATTTTATTTCAAAGAATATTATGAACTGCATGCTGGGACTCTTTCACTGCGGCCCTACCTTCCGGAGTCTGCTAAGAGCCCATGCCAGCAGTAATCAAAACTAAAATCTGCATAAACCTTCAGGGTTTTAATTCAAGCAGAGCCCTTTCATTAGAAATATGTTACTTTATGAAATCTGGTCGCCAGCAAGGGGAGAAAAATGTGACTTCTTAAGAAAAGTGAATGGCATCTCTTTAGTGATTAACCCAAGATTAATGGAGGCTCCTACTGCTCGGCCTAAGTCCATTTTATTGCTAATTCATTTAGGTACTATTTCAGATGTACTTGATGAAAGTCACCTGCTAAGAAGTCATGTTTTGGCAAGCAAGGATAGCCATTATGGTCAAATCCCAAATAGAATTTTTATTAAAGAAGCTTTGAAAAGTGTCTTGTATTAGTCTTTCAGAGACATACTATTTAATGTACTCGATTAGTTAAAAATTTGGGGCCCAAGTCACTAATCAAACATTCATAATGCTTTTTTATATTTTTTTTCAGTCTACATGCATCTTTAATGTTCCAGGTAGGATGAACACTGCACTGAACAGGGACATTTATATTCAGACAAAAGCAGCAATACTGAGACTTACCCAGAAGTGGGTGGGATTTGGGTAAGTGCACGGTGGGATCCGGGAAATGTTGGCTTGGCAGAGCATCTCTTTGTTCCCTGGGATGCTGTGGGGAGTGGGGACTTATGCAAATCACATGTTCCTAAAGTGTACCTAATCACTGAGCTTTGGCTTGTGCGTACATTTAGAACACAAGGTTTGATCCCTTAACACAAATCATTTTAGTTTTTGACTTTTCTGCTGTTTGTTCCTTTGATAAATTAGGGTTTCGGGGATTTAATGATCAGAGAGCACAGAAGAGACTGATTTGTCACCTGCACCGTGA
Organism: Cephalopterus ornatus; assembly: GCA_013396775.1. Classification (NCBI taxonomy): domain Eukaryota; kingdom Metazoa; phylum Chordata; class Aves; order Passeriformes; family Cotingidae; genus Cephalopterus; species Cephalopterus ornatus. The sequence continues at coordinate 612,960 of VZRE01001164.1, forward strand.
GATCTGTCCAACACAGACAAAGCACCTCCACAGCCCATCCAAAGCTCAGCCCCTGCTTGCAGGTTGGGCAAGCTCCGATCCATGGACAATTCCATGAGCTGCCACGACATCTCTGGAGGTTTTTATCCTCCTCCCAAGACACTGAGAGGCACACGATGCTCCACCAGAGAGACCTTCCCTCCGACAGCGTGAGCTTTGCTCCCCTGCCCTGTGGAGATGTGAAATCCCGACAGCCAGACCAGGAACTCGCACTCTGAAGAGGGAAAAGGTGTGTTCTAGAGGCAGGTGTGGTGTGTGGTGATCACAGACATCTGAGCTCCACATGCAACTGTGCCCTTCTTTGCAAAAAACGGGCGAAGTCTGAAGGGGGTGAGAAAGATCAGCCCCTCACCTGTCAGGCACCTGCAGTGAGGAGCATTTCCTAAAACCCCCGTTACTGAATTACTGCTGCCCATTCCTGGTGACCATCACACATCTGAGCTGGTCCCACTGCTTTGGGTGCAAGTCACCCGCCCATGGATGGGGCCAGAGAGGCCTGAGAGCCCCCCACAAGCTGCATGGCCCCACTCTGATGCTGTGAAGAACAACAGAGCAGTGGCCAATCAATCCAAAAATGTCTGCTTTGGGTATTCCAGCCTGTTGGGGCTGAGCTCTCTCCACACTGGAGGTGAATAGGACTTTTAACCCACTGCTGGGACCCAACAGCACAACGACCCGAACTCTACGAGTCACACTTCGGGTTTTCCCAAGAAGTGAAACAATCTGCTTCCTAAACCCTTTTTTTTTTTTTTTTTTTTAAAGACTGATACAGTTTCCAAAATACTGACTGGAATTGTTGGAATGAGTGGGAGCCACAAAACCAGGCAGACACGTGCAAGATGCCACACAACATACAAACAGCTCCCTGATGCCGAGGGTGTCAACGTCCCCATCAAGGAGAGCAGGAAGGTTTCCAACACTCCTCGAGCAGTATTCAGAATTATTAGTGATGGTAACACAACCCATGGCAGAACTCTGGCCCTGGGAGGCTGTACAAAAACCAGCCTGGACTTAAAACACTTCAGTAAGGGAATGTCCTGCTAAAGGAGACGCCCTCGTGTGATAACGAAGTTACCCTAATCTGCTCCCCTTGTGTGCTGGGGCACTCACACATGCAAATCTTGTCTTGTTCAACTGTGTTTGTTCACCTCCACAGTCCTTCGGTGATTCAAATCTGTGTCTTACTATCCTATAATACCCTTGTCTAACAGTTCTTTTTAAATGCATGTGTTAATTATCTTGCCACCGCTGTAATTTCTCCCTGTAGTCCATTAATTAAGAGGTCACAATCTAAGAGCATGTTTACCCAATAAGCTTTCTTTTTTAATTATCCTAATTGCTTGGATACTGACAAAGACTCCATCCCTCCCCTTCCTCTGAGTGGATTAGAAAACGACATTTCAAAGCCCCACACAACGATGGGTCTGTAAAACACACATATATGTATCTGTTTCTGTAACTCCACCATGTTCAAACATCAAAGGTCAACAAGACACAAGCATTTGTGTAGCTGCATAAAATGTAGATACAAATTGCTCTCCATTAACCGATCTATTAGTCTGGAATGTCCTATTGGTCAGGAAAAATACGAGCAAAGCCTTAAACCTTCAGTATAGGAACAAGATGGATGGGCACAGCTTGGTCTGTCCTGGAGACCATCAGTGCCTCCTACAGCAGCACCTACAGGGATGTCTTTGGATAAAAGCAAGAAGAAAAATAAACAAAGAAAAAAAAAAGGCACTAAGCCTTCACTAAGCAGTGAAGATCAGTTATTATTCTCCCCCTGCCCAATACCCCCTTCCCATAGGTCACACATTGCCAAGCTGGTCCAAATACCTTTTTTACTGACTTCGCAAAACTCAACAGACAGAATCTCTACCACTTAAAAAATTTTAAACCCCTCCTTTTGTCAGGTTTTTAAAAGGGAAAAGTAGCTATTTGAATTCCAGATAGGATTTTAACACAACAATTAGTAGAGGTTATGTCCAGAAAAATTACTACTGTGACAGAATATGAAACACCATTTGGTACGTCAAGTAAAGTGAATTTTTTTTGTTTTAATAAAGCAAATGTCTCATTCAGACTAGTCATCCCAGGAACTATATAACAGAAGTATAATTACTTAGAAATTGCTTAGGTAAGCGTGATTGATGCATGGTAAATAGATGTTTCCAGCACTTATTGTTTCTTCCTGATGGATTAGGAAGAGTTGTTTAACAGTTCATTTGACCAGTCTCTCCTGGTGTTTCTCGAGTCTGGCTGTGCCAGTCAGCACCAGCAGTTCCTGGTAGTTTAAGTCTCTTTAATAAAGATTAAGATGTCAGAGGTCCTGCATTGCACAAAATCCCGATTTTATTAACTTCTCATTATCAGCTGAAATATGAAGTGCATTTCTTTTCATCTGAAGTGCGGCACTTTCTCAAGGGAAAGGACAGATGAGTCATGTACATTGATATGGTTAAGGATGGGTTTGCTCCAACGTTGGCTGACGCTGGGGAACGTTTTCTCACCTGATGGGCATCACATACATGGACATTTGTCCCCAGAAAGCATCAGAATATCACGAGTGAGGACTACCACAACACATTAGCGAGTTGGCAGCGCTGAGCGTGGGGCTGAGTACTCCCACTCCAGCACCCGAGTCAACAGTGCTTCCCTCAGAGAGCAGCACCACCGATGGGCTGGGCAGGAAAACAGCCCTCAAACGTCACCCAGCCGGGACCCGTCACACTCAGCCAGCGTTCTGTTCCCCTCCTCGTGCTCGGCAGGTCGAGAGGAGCAACAGCACCAAGACTCCACCACAAGAGCTGACAGAGGCATTCAAAGTCTGCCCTGGGCAGCAGGCAAATAAGTTCTAATGCCATCGAGGTGAACTTAGGCAGCAGCTGATAAAGGGAACCTGCTGAAGGGCAGCACCCCAAAGGTGTCACTTCCAAAAGGCTCCTGTTTAACCCTGTGGGTGTGATCATCACCCTCACCCCAAAAACATCCAGGTCACTGATACACAAAGGGACACGGAGGCAGGTTCACACTTTCCCTGTGGGATACTCACAGCCGTGCTCTTAAGGGATTTTTGAAAGCTGACAAATTGATGTATTTTGCATATTTTAAAGCAAGTCTTTGACAAACTCCTTGTTTTCAAGCCTGACAATTGCAGGGAGCAAAGAGCTGGCACTGTGTGTGTTTGAACAGGATGGCTCTTGCTGGGAATCACTCCTCAGAAAGAGTTAAGAAGCAAAAACAGTTGTTCTGGTGTAACCCACGTCCTGCACCACGGGATCAAACCCCCAGACAGGCTCCCAGAGCAGCTCCCGGGAGGGTTAAGCTCTATTACTTCTGGTCTCTGACACTGCTAATGGCACTCTCTGACTAATTGCATTTCTATACCTCCACATACGTCTAGGCAACAAATAAGCCCTTTAATCAAACAGCTTCATCTACTTCTAATTAATTCCATTTCTACGCCTTTTTAAGAGCACAGGAACATACAAGGATAGAGATGATCGAGCACATTCCGTGGCCAGCTGACAACTGCTCTGCTCAAGCCTCCCTCACGACTAAGACCAGTTCTGTGTGTCCCCACCCTACACCTTCAGGATTTCAGCTGCCTGAGGCCGAGTGGATTCACACCGTAAGACTCGTGGTGGCTGTTGGGAGCTAGTTATGATTCCCTCAGTGAACTGCTTTTGCATTTGCTCGTAGATTTAATCACTTTTTGTTTCCCTCAGAACCTGTGCTGGCCTTGCCCTGCGAGTGCACAGACGTGGTGAGGGACGACTGTGGCATCAGCTGAGCAAACACAGAGGGGTTGTTTGCACACCCAGACCCAACGTAAAGTCTACAGTTTGACGGCCACCAGCTTTGAGGGAAATGCTGATTCCTCCCCGACATTTACTTCTTCGATAAAACAGGTCGATGTATCAGGAAAATTAATCCCCCCTCGGTATTTAGGAAAGAGAAACATCTGCCAGCGGCTGCCTGTTGCAAAGGTATGTACGTACAAAAGGCACGATAAGTGGGTGCTGAATACCGAGGAGTGGCAATTATCAGTTCCACATATCATTAGAGTCTCTCAGCTTTTCAATAGCACAGAGTTCCTAATACTGTGTTTACTAGGCCAGGTAAAAGGGGACTCTTAATACTGTGCAAATATGACTTACCAAAGGACTTTGCTTTCTCACCTATTCTTGGGCTTTTCAAATCAACATTATTAATTGGCGGCTTATCTCTAAGTGCTGTCTGGCAGTTAAAGGATGTTTCCACCCATTGCCACGATACATAGAAACTCAGCAATGTCAGCCACAAGGACAAAGAACTGCCATGTTGGAACAGAAAAATACTTTGACACCTTAAATCTTGTTTATAAAAGCAGAAAGCATTCCAGCATTCATTTGCTGTCCCTTATTGCAGCTGTTATTCCCTATTCTATCATCCCCGATTTTCCTTAATGTATTAATTCAGGACTCTGGTTTACAGTTGCAAATATTGCAGCTTTTGTAATTTTTCCCCCCTCTTCCTTTTATTTTGTTTTCCTGTGGATTTCTGTTGCCCAGGTGTCTATAAATACACGCTTCAGAACCTGGATCGACCAGTTTCCGTCCTGGGAAACTCAGCTACATGGGATTTTAGGAGGCAACTTTCAGCCCTTGCAGACCAGCTTCCTCTTAACCCGCCAGCTCTCCCGAGCACCAAATCCACTTGAAAACGGAGGGGGGAAAAAACCAAACCAAACCAAACCAAACCAAACCAAACCACAACGTTTGGCTGATAAGGAACGCTGAACACAGAGAGAACGACACCAGGCACCGCTAAAGGAAAGCGAAAAGAGCCTAAAGCGAGGAGAAAAGCGCCGCGTGCCCCCGGTGCCAGGGCCGGGCACGGAGAGGGGCGGCCCCGGGGAGGGAGCGGGCACTGCCCCGTGCTCTGGGGGCACCCAGCGGGCACTGCCCCTTCTCTCGGGGGCATCCAGCGGGCACTGCCCCGTGCTCTGGGGGCACCCAGCGGGCACTGCCCCTTCTCTCGGGGGCATCCAGCGGGCACTGCCCCGTGCTCTGGGGGCACCCAGCGGGCACTGCCCCTTCTCTCGGGGGCATCCAGCGGGCACTGCCCCGTGCTCTGGGGGCACCCAGCGGGCACTGCCCCTTCTCTCGGGGGCATCCAGCGGGCACTGCCCCGTGCTCTGGGGGCACCCAGCGGGCACTGCCCCTTCTCTCGGGGGATCCAGCGGGCACTGCCCCTTCTCTCAGGGGATCCAGCCCCCGCCTGGCAGCTGTTTGTCTAAACCTCCCCGGAGCCTGCAGTGGCGGGTATTTCACCTCCTCCCTGGAGAGTCCACTCAGGTAACTCAGCTGCCCTGGTGTCTCATTTTTTCTTACCCTCCAGCCCAAATCTTTCTTGCTACGAGGCTGGTTTCCTTCTCATCTCATTCTGATGGATGTGCGGCACAGGTGATGGGCCTTTAAAGCAGAATATGAATTTCAGCTGTTTATTTTACAGCACGCTTATCTTAAAGCAATTTTCCTATAGAAGCACAATCAGATCTAATTAATTTATTTAAAGTATTTCTGTTCCTTTGAAAGAGGTTTACCTCTGCCACCACATTGGCTTTGCAGTTGGGCCCCATGGATTGAGATGCTCAGCAGGATTTTTCTTCCTTTTTTTTAAAGTGGATATTCAAAGAAAAATCAAAAAAGTATTTAATGTGCTGTGTTAGCACGAAGGGGGAGGGAGCTCTGTGCGAGCACAGAAAATGCAGGTGAACTGTTCTTATGCGAGTGAAAACAAACTGGGGGGAGAAGGGCCCCTACAAAGGTAAAGCCTGGCCGTGTAAATCCAGAGAGAGGTTTGGTCATCCTCAAACGGCAGAGTTACCAAACGCATGGCTGCTATAATTCAGTGTTGGACAATATTTATGTGTCACAGAAAAAACAAGAGGCTGGGAGAACAGGAGGATACAGTCAGTGAGACCAACAGAATTTCTGTCCTACCCAAAGAGAGTCCAGCACGTTTTCTGAGTGACACTAAATATTAATTTAACCACATAGCTGAGAAATGTATCTGGAAAAAATATTCTCCCTCTTAAAACCCCAAATCTGCTCATTTTGCCAATCATGGCTACGTTTGGGGTTCTGCTCTGTGAAGAACCAATCCATTTAGATATCCTAAAATAAAAAGTCTTTTCTTTTTAATTCTACCAGACTTCTGCAAGAAGGAAAACACACTCAAAGCCTTGTCCAGCCCTAAAGGACTTCTGAACTTTCAGAGAAAAAGAAAAACTCCATTAGTTTCTTTTCTCGTCATTTATGTGCATAAGCTTCTAATACTTCCAGGCTTTCCCTGGCGCTGCAGACAGAGAAAATGTGACAAGGAAACCTATTTCTGTGGTGTTTCCAGCCCAGTTAGTTTGAGGAATTAGAAGAAATTTATGCAAATTCCCCCCCCCCCCCAAAAAAAACCCACCAAAACCAGTCACGTGCAAGGTTTTCATCGATGTTTTTCAGACCAAAGGGGTTCTGATGAATTTCAAAGATGCATCCAAACTTCGGAGGGAGTTTCCAAACCAAACAAAACTGCAAACTCTGACATTCAGCGGTGACTTGTTTGCCAGACTTCCTATCTCGCAGCAAAAAAGCACCATTTCAAATCATCTCAGAGAAACCTGCCTTCGTGGGCACTTCACTGTGTCACACTTCTGAGGCGCAGGAACACCAACGCTCACGGAGCAGCGGCCGAAGCCTTGCTCTGGGTGCAGCAGTAACATGGGCAACACCCCGTTATCACCACAAACCTTGGGCTTGTGACTTCATTCCTCTGAGAAAATCTCGTTATCTGGATATTCATCATTAAAATGTCCACATCATGACTTCTTTCCCTGGATTTCGGTATCTTTAAAAAGCCAAATGGACCCTAGATTTGTGTGAACAGCTTCTGGGCACAAAGTGAAGAGTTTCAGTTAAAGTCATCCCAGGCTCTGGATGAGGATGGGTTTTGCTGGATGCCACCGGTGAGACACCTCCAGTGCAGCAATACCTTGGAAAAAAGAGCGTGATTTTACACCCCCGCATTTCCTACACCAGGGGTGCCCAGTTTCTGCCCATTTTCAGCAGGGATGTGCCAGGGGCTGCAGGAAATCCTATCACAGCAAAGAGCAAATAAGCATATGGTGAACATCAGACCTGGAATGGAAGATGGGACACCATTCAAATTAGAAGTTTTTATTGGCAAAAGGGCCGGCAAATGTAAACTGCCAGGAATAAATTTACGTTGGAACTCAGAAGACATGTTCTAGTCATCAGAAGACAAAGAGCCTGCAAGAAATTATCTTACTTAGGGGAGAGCACAACCTACCCAGGAAAGATTGTCCATCCTCACTGCATGGGACTGCAGGAAACCGGGCAAAATAACCCCCGGGGTTGCTCCAGACCTGCCAGGAGTCCAGGTGAAAAGGAAACCCCCACCCCCAGACGAGCTAAAAGAAAAGGAATGATGTCAGTGTCCCGAGCATCCCAACTCCAGCCAGAGCTGTGTCTCCCGCCTGACAGTGTTTTCCTGAGTGTATGGATTTACATGGCAACCTGGGCCTCAGCACAGCTGAACTCCTGCCACAAGTTTCTCAGGATTCACCTTTTTCAAGATTCCTGTGATGAAGGGAATGATTAATCTCCATTTCAGGGCAGCAGGAGCCTGGAGTTGCCAAGATAACCAGGAGGAAGGCCCAGGTTATTTCTGGGCAGAACTACAGAAAGAGGGCGAAAAAGAGAACCAGGTATTAAGAGAAAAGATCAACAATGAAAATCAAGACTTGCCTGGGTTTGCATACAAATATATGTAAGTGGAAGGGTAAATATGAAAAAAAATGAAGATTCCTCCTGATTCATTTTTAAATTGAATTCTTTAGGAAAGAAGAAGTTAGCACTATCACAAAAACTGCCTCGGGGCAACAGCATTGATGTACATTTCCAGAGTTTCCACCAGACTCCACGTAAGGAAGAACCAATCTTCTGGGTGAGGTAAGCCTGAAATTCCAGGGGAAATTAGGAAAAGCAATTCCTATAGGACTTGTGATTTCTTCTCCTGGAACAGAAGGAATTATGGCACAAACCAGGGTCTAAAATGTTCTGACAGCAGAGATGCAGAACTATCTGTACAGTAATTATTAATGAGCTGGAAAAATGCCGGGTAGCAAACTCAGCTCCTTTGTGCAGGGCCAACATTCATGTCAACAAATCCCTAAAATAATCAGCTAACTCCAGGCGATTAGGAGATGCCTTGATACGACAGAAGATTTCTTAATTTCAGTTACTTACAGGGCACGTCAAGCCCCAATAGAAGCAAGAGGAGAACTTCTTCTAAACTTTATAAACCAGTTTATAATCTATTCTGCAGCTTTTGTTATTTCTTCTCTATATTCTGTAGTACAGTCTAAAATAAGGACAGGAAAAAGTAATAAAAAATATTAATCACTCGGATAGCCAAGAAAGGATTTAAGCACTTAGACTCCTTCTGCTACTACTACTATTGTTATATGTTTGTTTTTTATATATTTACATATATGTTTACAAAGTGTTGCTATTGCATGCTGAAATTTCCATGGACAAAGACAGAAGACACCACTGAACATCACAGAAGAGCTGACTTCTAGTAATTATTTTTCTCCCGAAACTGCCCTATGAAAAATAAATTTGGGTTGAGTTTTTTTTTTTTCAGAACACATATTTTATCATCTCATGAAAATCTCATCTAATCTAAAACCCCCTCATCAAAATTCACTGCACATGGGACAACAGTCACACCCTCACTGCTTTGTAACCCCTCGATATAATAAAATAAAAGCATTATTTGGTTTTGCCATGAGATATATTTAATTATAGCTCACTGGCATCCAGTTCCCTGTGTTTTGGCTTTACTTTTTGCCTTTCCAAGCCAATTCCAAGTCACTCTCGTGGCTATTCACCCCCCCACATCCCTCCTCCCTCCCTCCCCACTTGCTGTCCAGCTTTTCCCGGTTATCCAGTGGGCTCCAACAGGCTCCTCCCTGATCCATATTCTCTTTAACAGCTGCACAATGGGATTAACCCAACCCTGCACATCCCTCAAGACCACAGACTGCACAACCAGAACCTCCTGGCTTCTCTAATGCATGGAACTGTACAATAAATCCTGATTCCAGTTCCCCTCTGGAACAGAAACCTGCCCTCGGAGCGATGTGCCCTCACACGAGGTGCATTCCCTGCTCCATGGAAAGAGCTGGTGCCAGCACAGAGCATCTCCCTCCTCTGCTGCCCTGGCAGCTCCCAGCCCATCCCACTGTGCTCCGGATCCAAGCTAACTGCAGGAAAACCTCCCGGGCTCCCCTCTGCATCCAGGGAGGAATCGCAGCGCAGACCGAGGGGAGGGGGTGTGTTACCTTCGGAGCTACCACGCAGTCCTGAAATCCCAGAGGCTACCATTCCAAAATTTGTGATGTTTTGTCTACTCTGGTGATTTAAGGTTTGTCAGAAAATGTCAGAAAGGCCACGAGGCCAAGGGCTTCCTGATGACTGAGGATTTTCTTTCACATGACCTTCCTGAAGTTGATTTTGGGCTCCAGACAGTGCTGCCTTCAGCTCTGACAGGGGCCGGCTGGCAGCAGATTCATGGGGATCTCTGGGGCATTCTGGCATTTTTAAACTGAGTCAGGGCTGTAATGCCTCCTAATCATCCAGAATATTATTTCACTCGGAATCGTCTTCCAGGCGGGCTGTAAATGCCAGCCTTTCAGAGAGCAGGGTCTGGTTAGCAGGGCAAAGCCTCTGCTCGAAGGTATGCAAACAATTAAAAACATATCGAGATCCCAGAGAATAAACACGAAAGTCGAGTGTTTTCTTTACGTGGGGTTTTTAACAGAGGCACAGAGAGAGAAGGGAATTGTGAGAGAAGAGGTAAAACTCTTAAATGTGTGTTAAAACTGTTAATTTATGTCCAAACTGTTAAATGTGTGTTTGTGAGCATTGTCACAAAGGCCAAGCAAAGGCAGCTCGTCACCAGGACATGTGGCCGTCCCACTATTTAGGAAGCCCTCACTTTTAAAAAAGTTCATAAATCTTAAATTTGCATGCATCATTAGCATAACTGATTGCTCAGCCAAAATGTCTTAATGAGTCTCCTTTATGCCCTGATCACAGATTGGTTTGGGTTGGAAGGGACCTTAAAGCCCATCCAGTGCCACCCCCTGCCATGGGCAGGGAGACCTTCCACTAGACCCGTCCAGCCTGGCCTTGGACACTTCCAGGGATCCAGGGGCAGCCACAGCTTCTCTGGGCAACCTGTGCCAGGGCCTCCCCACCCTCCCAGGGAAGGATTCCAAATCCCCAGCGGAGGGGGTCTGGTGATTCCCCCTTGAGCAGATCCCTGGTCAGGCACCAGACACCAGCCTGGACTTGACTCCACTGCTCACGAGAGACACGGCAGATCCCGAGCGGAACCGGTGTCTGGGTGGGTTTGTTTTGCCAGGGAAGCAGCCTCCTGCCTCCTCACCTCCAGAAAAACGGAGCTGGTTTGGTTCCTAACTGAGGCCACCCTGCAGTCTGTGTGTTTGTGTCTGAGGTGCGTTATGACGACAAGGTGACCCCCCGTAACTCTGGGCCTGGAGTTAACAGACACTTTTATCTGAGGAGATGCTGCTCAGCAGAGATGTGTCACTGTGTAAACAGCTCAGCATTTTGGACACTTCCCTCAGCTACAGCAATTCAAGAAAATAAGACAGCAGGTTATAAATCAGTGCTAAAGAACAACTGGAGTCACTGCTCGGGGGTTCACGCTGGAGGGAGGAAAAGAACCGACTTCACAAAAAGGTCTTATTCAAGACTGCATGAGGTGTTCACACCGTGTCCAAACTCTACGTTAACGTGCCATAGAGAACACGTTAATTGCCATTAACCATTTAATTGCTGCACTTCTGGAAGCGCCGGGGCAGAGCCCTGGGCCCGGACACGCTGTTACACCTCCTGGAGATGTGCATGGCTGCAGCTGACCCAACGTGCTGGAGATACGGGGAGAGCAAACTTAACCACTGCAAGTCTTCTTAACTTGGCCTGATTTATGGGTTCAAACCCCCGGAGTCCTCTTCGTGGAACCACTTCTCATACCCACACACACACGAAACAACCGATCCCAAACATCTGTATCACAGAAATTAAACATACAGTGTTATTCCTGCCAAATAATTTAACCATCACTTTCTGTGCCGACTTTTCCATGCCAGCCTTACACCTTTTTTTTTTACTTTACATGCTTCATTTCAGCAAAATCAAGGATGCAAACTTCTTAGAAGTACTTAGTTTCCATGGAAACCTAAGCTGACTGCAACATTATTGTTCTCAAGAGGGAACTGACTTTACTATATGTTCATTCACTGAATTAATGGACTCCTGGTTCTTTTATTAGCAGCTCTCTAACAATAGAAAGAGAGAAATGTTATAAAAAAGACTCTCAGACAACTGTCCACTCTTTTGTCCGGGGCTTATTGGAATGACGCAAGTCTATTCAGGAAAAGATTATAAAAATCAACTCAAAGCTGCCTCTGTTTGTGGCTGCTAAATATACCTTTATTTCATAAAGATACAACCCATAAAACAAGCAACTGAAAGCTCTTTCTGAAATAGTAGCTGTGAGGCAGCGACCACGGTGAAACGGGGCTGTAACTCCAATAACGGGGGCTGTTCACCGTCCGTGGGGTGGTGGGGCATCATTAACCTCCAGCTCCGCGACATTCTCAGTGAGGACGAACGCTGTGCCAAAACTGGGGGGTTGATTCTTCAATATACAGAAAGGTGAAGAAATATCACCGAAATTCGGGGGCTTAAATCTTCGCTAACAGATTTGGAACCCCTTTCACGAGCCAGAGATAATAAATATATCCCTAATCCAGGCTAACTGCAGAAATGCACGTGCACTTCGTGCTGCAAACCCAGGAACTTTGCAGAGCCCAAGTTAAAAATCCCGAATTTGATCTCTCGGCGGGTGTACAACGTGCTGACAGCCGGAGCTCAGGCCTGAGGGGGTCTGGCCTGGCCAGTAATTGCTGCACAAAAGACAGTTAACAGTTCCCTTGCTCTTCCCTAACTACCTTCCTGACTGCTTATTGAAGTCTGATTTCTTACTCCTCTGGGTCATCATTCATCAGTCCTACAGATCCCTCCGGGAGAGCCCGGCCAGACCTTTCCACATCCCTCGTTGCCAGAGGCCATTTCTGACGGCCCGTGATATAGAAAATGTCTTCACAGCGATCCGGCGGGGCAAACCACGCTCATAATACCCAAATAATCATTTTGCAAATTATCATAATTATCAATCAATCATCCGGCGCGAACAATGTGTTTCTGAAGTATCAGATGGTTCCTGTGACCTGTAGCATTTTGGATATAATAATAAACCTGGGGAGATTTATGGCCCCATCCCGCTTCGCATCTGCAGTGGCAAAACAGTCGCTGGCTTTTACTTTTGTTTTAGGACTAAAAGCTTTCCACATACCTGGGTTTTTTTTGTTTACTACTTGGCGCTTTCCAAGAGGTCGAAATTTCTCATCTCACCCAGTTTTCTAACAGTAACTTCATTTTTAAAAAGATCCGTGTGATTTGTGAGTACAGGATGAGTGTGCTGCATAAATTACTTTTACTTTACAGCCTCATCAGCCTTATACTCCCAGCTTCCAGTATTTCGCAATGGAGGAATGAAGCCAGCCAAAGAAGGGGGGAAATTGGTTTTGTCTTCAGTTTTTGTTGTGTTTTGCACAATACCAGATTGAATCCAACCCTTTTGAAGCCGATAGCATCTCCCACTCCCTGTGCAGCACATTCTTGTTAATGGATAAATTCAAGCTCTCCAGAAAGTCAAAGAATAAATTTAAAGCCTTTTGCCAAATGCCTATCCTATTGGATTTTGATAAGATGGCTATTGAGCTTTAATAATGTCTTCTATCCTTTTTCAGCTGGCCCTTAACATGTCTCTTTATTTGTCCCTAAAGCCTCTTCAGCAATGCCTTTTTATTACAAGTCTCTCAGCTTGCTCTCAAGGGAGACAGGGTCGACAAGAGTGATAGATAGATAACTCTATAGATTATCTCCCACAGATGTTTTCTCTCCAGTAGCCCCTCAGGCTATTCCCTCTAAGTAAACAGAAACTAAATAGAGAGTCTACTGAAGAGAGAAGTCCCTGAGGTCCCTTGTCACCACGGTCAGAAAAACAGCCTGTCCAGAGGAGCCTGGCTGGGAGCTGTGCACACACAGAGCTCCCTCCACAGCCTTCTCCAGCCATCAGCCAAAGTGACCCTTGGAGGAGAGGGAAAGGCACCTCCTGGAAAAGATGAGCTGTGCCGGGGACACACACACTGGCCTTGCTTCCTGCCGGAGGAAGGCGAAATCCTCCAGCTCAAAGTTAAACCCGAAATGACGGCGATGATGAAAACAACGACAAGCTGTTGTTTCAATTCATTAAATGCAGCGGAGAAGCTTCGAAAACCCAGAGGGAAGGGACACAGGAGCTGCTCTCAAAGCAAAATAAACAGGGACACGGGTTGGGAAAAAGGCATTTGGGAGCAGGGGACAATACACCCACAGGTATAACTCGTGTTTCCTGCACAGCTCCGAGTGTCTGCATTCAGCTCAAGGAAATAAGGGAATTGCCTATTTTCGTATTGGTTTCACAATTGATCATTTAAAGTTAAACAATCAGCATGAGGAGCTCATGTATATTTGTCCAAGTTAAACTAAATATCAGCAAGCAAAGACGACACAAGGAGAGAACTCCAGGAGTACAGCACATTTTAGTCCACAGCACAGATACAGAAAATGAACCTGGATACGGGTCCTTTAATAATATTGAAATTTAATTCCCGTCAGACAACCACTAACAAAGAAATCAGCTTTGTGGTGTAAGTGGTCCCAGTAGAAATAACAGGAATACAAACTGAAAAATACCAGATATAGTGAGAAAATTTTTATTTTTTGCTCCAAGCCAAAAATGAGCCAAATAACAATCTCTGCTAAGCTACATCTTCAGACTTCTCACTGCCTTTCAGTTCATGAATAGTTATAAAAAAGAGCTTTTTCCCCCCCCCCCCAGCAGCGTAACAGCAGAGATAATTCTGCATCAGTTTTTAAGCAGAGATTCCTTCCTGCACATCTTCCTACACCTCTCACTGCCATCCCCTTCCCTTTCCTGCCTTTTCCTGGTTTTTACAGATTTTTTTTTCCTCTGCATTTCAGATTTTTGTTTCTCCTTCTAGTCCTTGTTAGTGCCCAATTCTGAACCTGTGATACAGCCGTCACAGGAGCCACTGAAATGATGGTCTCTGCAGCTCCCATTTCCTCTGCCCCAGTTTAAATCAGGCCACCCACTACAGTTACATTTGTCTTCAGTCACCTTCTCGCCACCAACTTATCTCTGAAGGAATAGGAATAAATTGAAGTCAAATCTCAACTATTGTGTCTTCAGGGATATGACAACTGAATGATTTAGAGAGGCTGGGAAAGGGAATCTGCCCCCGGGAGGGTTTTGTGCCACCGGAGCCAAATGCCAGAGTGCTACTTCCAAACAATTTTGAGACACTACAAAAAATGTCCAGAATGATTTCTCATTCTTTATTTTTCATTTTCTTCTGACTGAAAAGCTGTCTCACAGTAGTCTTTTCACAAGCCATAAAGTTTAGACTTGAACTCTTTACCTTACAGCTCTGACCTCCTTTACCCCAGCTGTAAAACCCTACTGCCCATCCTTCAATAAATTTATCACCTCATAAACCCACTAGTGCTTCTCTACAATGCATTTAAAAGACACAAGTGGAAGGCCAGTCCTTTTCCCCCCTTGTCAAATATCATAATTGTCCAGTTTTATACGTGCAGTACAGGAAAATATTTAGGGACATGACATTTTACAAAGGCCTGTAGTTTTTGCAGCAATCTCCCTTGAAATAAAAGGAATGAAGTTAAAATACAAACCCAAGGATTGCACATATAAAGGTGCCAGTCTCATGTTTCCTTCTACCCTGTTTCACACAACTCCTGCTCTATTTAGGGCAGGTTCTGGAGGTGGGGATGGAGAATTCATTCGTGATATTGGAATTAAAGACTGCGTAAGAACTAGCGGAGCACTCACTCCGTCCTCATGAGAAGTGCATCCATAATAAGAACCTGCCACCTTGTCACCACGTCTGTCCAGACAAAAGGATCCCACAGAGGCAGAGACAGACAGCCCGTGAGTTATGGAGATGCCCAAGGTAAAAAGTTCAGCACCATTGCGCCAGGTCCCTGGTGAGGTCACTGCGTGGTCAGAGGATGTTCCCTGTTGGGAGCCCGGCTGGAGAAAATAAAACCTGCTTTTACTTTTTACACGGTAAGAAAGAATAGAACAGCCCACACTGGACATGCATCTAAATACCTTTTCCCAAGCTAACCTTGGAGCCTGACAAGTATTACGTTTCACGTTGTTTGGCAGAGCGAAGCAGCAGTTTGCTTTCAGCTTCCAGAGTGAAGAAGCAGCACCGACGCTGCACGAACAGCAGTGGCAGCTGTGGCAAGTTCCAGCCTCAAATATTCCCCCACTTCCAAAAACTTTACAAACAGGACCGTGAATATCCTTCGTAAGACAACTGCACGTGAAAGGAACCACAAACAACTCCTTATTTAAATGAGGACACGCCAGATCCAGCATTCAAGAGGCTCTAATCAAACACGACTTGTAACACTTTAATTAGTAAAGCCATTAACCAACAGATAGACATGGAAAAAAAAAATTCTCATTTTAGTGCTTCTGAGAATAACCCCAACCAGAATAGTAGCCTGGCTACTGAAATATGTCGTGCTGAGGCTGCCTCAGAGCTACAGTGGAGACATTTATACAGCTGGGCTGACTGTGGAACACATTTTCTCTGGTCAGTGTTAAGAGTTTAAGCACCACAATGTGATGAAAAGCACCAGTAATACATCACATGAGTTAAATTTTACCCTTTCACATATCTATGCCTTTTCCCTTGGACTTCACATAAGCCACATTTACACGGTGAAAAATTCTCCAAAAATTTAGCACTTTTAACAAAGGACCAACGTTTTCTTTTACTGGAAAAGAGGTAAATGAGGTTTTTCGATTTGGACCAGCAGCTGTTTATCTTGTAGCACAGTCAAGGAACACCTCAAACTATTATTTTCTCTTTCATAATTACTGGAATCACAAAAAGACAGCAGAATATGCCAATAGAACCACAACACTTAATCCAAAACAGCAGCAGCAAATACTGGCAAACTTTTAGGACGTTATTGCGACAGACACACCTTGGGACAAATGGCAGAAAATAAAGGACCAGGTCTATTTTAGAGCCAGGGAATAAAACAACTCACAAAAGATGGAGCCACATCCTACCTTTTTTATATTGCCCTCTTGGGAGGTCACCTCGGGATCAGTCAGAATTTGCTAAGGAAAAAACAGAATAGAAACAAAAGTGAGTTGAGTCACAACTAAGAATCTTACAAGATAATAGGGATGATTGCTGTTGTTGTGATGATGATGATTATAATAATGATGAAGATAATAATAGCAACATTATCAATTATATTTATAATCTATATATCAATATTATAAATTACATATCAATAAAATAGTTATATATAAATTAATAGATCTATGAATTATCAATAATAATGTTATCAATAATATCATCATCAATAATAATGCAATAACAATAAAATAACAACAACAATAAACTATTAATAGTATATTGTAAAGAATAATGGCCCAAACTCTCAGCTCCAAAAGGGTAACTGAGCCATTTTGGGAGCTGGATGGAGAGCTGATACCAGAACTGTTTTAGATTAATGGAGTGAGAATTTAGTGAGTTGGAAGGAACCCATCAGGATCAATAATTTAAGGTTTTCTGTAGCTTCCCTGAGTAATTCCCTTACATTTGGCTGGCCTTTCCTTCCCCAGCTGGCAGGTGTGTGGCACAGGGGCACTGAGGGATGGGGGCCCCGGGGCTCTCTGCAATCCCTGGAGCAGGGAACAGCCCATGGGATGCTCCCGGCAGCTGCGCGGGGAGCTCCTTAATTCCCCCTCCAGCAGAGGTGTGGTGGAACAAGTCATTAAATCGCTGCTGTGCTCCACCTCAGATTAGATCCAGGTCAGCAGGCTTTCGGGGAGGTCAAGTACCTAAACTTTATATCACCCTGGATACCCCATCAGGGTAAACACGCTGCCGAGGGACCCGAGCGAGCAGCCCAGGATTTCAAAAGCAGCTCCCGGGGCTCAGGGGGCGTCTGGGACGGCTGGGGTTAAACTGAACAAGGGAAGGG
The DNA here is from genome assembly GCA_013396775.1 of Cephalopterus ornatus. Taxonomy (NCBI): domain Eukaryota; kingdom Metazoa; phylum Chordata; class Aves; order Passeriformes; family Cotingidae; genus Cephalopterus; species Cephalopterus ornatus. Next base: position 630,317 of record VZRE01001164.1, read on the forward strand.
GAAGGGAAGGAAAGGGGGAAAGCAAGGAAAAGGGGAAGGAACCAGAAAAAAAAGGAAAGGAAGAACCCTAAACCATTGTGTGCTCTACACCAGCCCCTAACACACGCTGAAACTGCGGTTTCTAAAGTAGTTGGGAACAAATAGGATCGAGAGGGGAATCCCAGAGCCATAAAAACCTGTGCGTACCTGTCCCTGTGCACATCCACACACTGACAACTCCCTGGGAATTACTGAAGTGAAACAGCCCTCCTGCCCAGCAGGAGCACCGCGAGCTGCCAGGGAATGCTGCCTGCTCCCGAGAGCGCTCCCGGGCTCTCACCGGGAACCAGCAACCCCAAAACCTTTGGGGAATTAGGCCACGAAGCTTCGAGAGCTGAAATACAAAGGCTAAATGAGTGGCAAGCCTCGGTGGGACACTGCTGCCTCCAAGTGAGGACACGTAACTGCAATTATTATCTGCTAAACCCCTTCAAATAACAATTGGTTACATCTGTGCGTTCAGATGCTTAATCCACCCATTCAACGTGACCATAAACGTGGAGGGGAAAGAAAACTCAAATGAAGTGCAAATTGGGCTGTGGTGGAGTCCTGTATAAACAGGCTTAAGAGTCAGGAATTCCTGAGTCGGGATCTGGATGCCAACACAAGCTTCCTTTTGTTGGTTTGGACAGAGCTGCGCTCAAGGGGCAAGTTCTGGTCCTCAAAGTGTATTTATTTTTATTTTTTATTTTCCTTTCAATTCATAGCAGATCCCAAATTTCAAAATTCTAAGAGAACACAATTTCTGTAGAAATTATTTCATACCTATTCAAACATGGGAATTCTGCAGAAAACCCTCAGTGGTGCTGATCTTGCTGCTCATTCAGAATATTGGAAAATGGCTGATTTTTGGCAGGGTGAATTGTGTTTTACTTTTCTTCCATTATAGAACTTCTGGGGAAACAAACCCTGATTTCATGAAGAATTTCAGCTTCAATGGAACCCTCTCCCCACTCAAACTCTCAGAACGTGGACATTTAACGGTGAACACGGTGGTTGTGCTGGACTGGGTATTAAAGGTCTTTTCCAACCTTAAGGATTCCATGATTCTGTGTGTGAAAAGGCGCTTTAGCCGTAGTGGGAGACTAAGAACTGGGTTTAGATTATATTTTCTGTCCTTTCTTTGCACCTGATTTTAAAAAAAGATGTCCAAAATGCGACGGTGTGGGATGAGCTCTGCCACAGCCCATCTGCCCTGGCTGGGCCATGGCCCACAGCCTGAATGTCCCCAGTGTCCCGTTTCCCCAAGCAGCAGAGCAGGCCGACAGCTTGGCACTGAGATGGTGTTGGTGCTGGTGGGGGTCTGTGTTTATGCAGGGGCAGAGGCCAGAACCCCAAACCTGCTGCTGCCCAGCAGCTGCCAGGGCTCGGACCGAGCCCCCAGAAACCTTCCTGGGTGGTGGAGGAAACCTCAGAATTCTTCTTCTGCGTTCCCAGTGCGGAATAAACAGTGTCTGACAGCAGCTGTCTGCTCAGACAGCAGCTCAGGAGTCACACCAGGTACCCTGGCACACCCCAGGAGATCTCTCCAGGGCACAAGGAGAGTGGGATGACACAATGCTGGGATGTACATGGCACCTCCTCATTAAAGGGGAAAGGGAGAAGGAGGGAAAGCAAGTACCAGATGTGATGTTTATTAATAAGAATAACAAAAGATACTTTGAAAATCTACTCATTGGGTAATTTTAACTCAGGCTGGACTTTGTCTTGTGTGAATGCCGTGAGACTAAATATAGTGCTCGACGGGTACCGTGGGCTGCACTGCTGCACTTAACACAGATGTTCCTAAATGTACTCAGAATTTACACCATATGCTTTTTCTGTCGAGTGATCTGTTGGTTTTAGCCGAAGGACAGACAACATGTCAGCAGCAGCCGTGTCCTGTGCCGTAGGACTGGGCTGGGGGTGGGTCTGCCCCGGCGGCGATGGATTTCACCTCCTTCCCTTTCCTGGATTCAGGGAACTGGTGGCGACAGAATCCTGACTCAGTTACATCAGTTAGGGATGTGCTATAATTTTTGCAAAGCCCCCTGAATGTATACTAAACATGTCAAGTAACACCATGTGATTCTTTTTGAAAAACAGTTTACAAGCTGGCATTCTGCAGCTGCAGTTAACCCTAATTTGATTACATTACCGAGACAGATCACAATGAGCTTATGTAAATAGTAACGTTATCCATTCATTCCCTGAGCTCAGATAAACTGTCATTTCAGAAAAAAAAAACCCAACCAAAACTTCAATAGGCACGGCCTGATGCATTCAGCAAACCCTGACGGCGAGGAAGATGACAGAGTGGAACCAGCCCCTGCTGCATCTCTGAGAATCTTGATTTTAAAGAGGTATTTACGCTTCTGCTCCAAGTTGGAAAGAGAAGAGAGTGCCCAGTAATTGCACAGAAGTCAGTAGGCAGATAACAGCACTTTTCCCAATAACTTGGTCTTCACTATCGTGTTATTTTCTAGTAAGAGCTCAGTACAACAGCAGTGATGTCAGTAAGACAAAACTAAATGAGCACTTCAGTGTTTCAACCAGTGCCTGGGCACCTGCCTTTGACATTCACCCTTCCCAAGCCATCCTGCCCAGGTCAGCACTGCAGGGACATCACTTCCAGCTCTGGAAGATGGGCTGTGCCACCTGCACTGTCTCAAACCTGCCTCTTCTTCAAGGAGCACCACGCAGCTGGTTCATAAAAGGAACTACCTTGAAAACACTTACTTTGCCTTAAACTAGCTGAGGGCCTCTGATTCTTGCTTGCGCACAAGTTCACATTAATATTTCAGATGAAATCACAGGCTGTGACCCTTCTGTGGCTGATTTGTGCTGTTAGTAGTTGAGTTAATGGCAGAGTGACTCGGCTGGAGCGCAGTGCAGTGACCACACCGGTCCCTCGGAGCACTCGAGAACAATGATGTGCAGAGCAAACAGCTTCTCCCAGCCAGCTTGTTGTGGCTTTAAAAGACATCTCAGGCCATAGAATCATAAAATCACAGAATCTCCTGAGCTGGAAGGGACCCACAAAGGTCATCAGAGAGCAAAACTCCTGGCCCTGCACAGGACAGCACCAAGAATCCCACCACGTGCCCTGGAGCCTTGTCCAAACACTCCTCGAGCTCCGCCACTTTGGCAGTCGTGCTACTGAGCAACAGCCAGAGCAGCAGAGCAGTCCTATAGCTGACAGCGTCCGTCCCAGCCCTGACCAGGACGGGGTCTCTGAGCAGGTAAAACCACTTGGACACGACTGTGTAACTCCCCAGAGGAACCTCTCCTGTCCAGCACACAGAGCAGCTCCAATGTTCACACCTTTTCCTGCACCTCTGTTCCACTCCAGCTTAGAAGACAACACTGCTCTTAAGCCACAAATCTTGTTCTTCACAGTTTCCATTAATTATTCCCTTAAAAGTTTTATCCTGCCAACTCGTGAGAGCGCTGGCCCCAGCCCAGTCAGGTATTTAGGCGAGTAGTATCAGTGAAAGGAACTGAAACAGAAATGTCTCCACACGTAAGTGCTTTTCTGGGCAGAGGCCAGGAGCACAAAGCACCTTGTGGGACGCAGCCCTCCAGCACAGCGCACCAAAAGCCACGGCAGGTGTTCCATGGGGATCCCCCTGCCAGTCCGTGTGCTCTGGGCTGCAGCTCCAGGGTGTCCGTGGGAATGACCCTGCTCAGGACGCTCCCCCAGCTGTGGTTCCAGCAGAGACGGGGCTGGGACGTGGGGGACTGGTGGGAAAAATTCATCTGAGTTACAGCTGGCTGCTGGGACATGAGGGCTTGGCTCTGACACACACAGAGATTCTTTATAACTTCAAATATGTTATCACAGAATCACACACTGGTTTGGGTTGGAAGGGACCTCAGAGGTCTCGTTCCAACCCCCTGCCATGGGCAGGGACACCTTCCATTAGCCCAGGTTGCTCCAAGCCCCGTCCAACCTGGCCTTGGACACTTCCAGGGATGGGGCAGCCACAGCTTCTCTGGGCAACCTGTGCCAGGGCCTCCCCACCTGAACAGGGAAGGATTCCTTCCCAATGTCCCATCTATCCCTGTCCTCTGGCAGTTTGCAGCCATTCCCCTTGTCCTGTCCCTCCAGGCTCCTGTGAATAGTCTCTCTCCATCTTTCTCCTCAGCTCCTTTCAGGTACTGGAAGGCCTCAATTAGGTCACTCCAAAGCTTCTCTTTTCCAGGCTCTTTATATATACATACACATTTTCAAACACAGCAGCCAACAACCCACACGGCCACATCACAGCACTGATGAGCATCCATAGGAAAACCAGGGGGAGAAGGAACCCACAGAAAACCATTTCAGCAAGGAGAATTTGTTCCTTTGGCCATGTCGTTAAAATACAGGGATTTTACAGAATTTTTCTGACCAAAAATTTATCAAGATTTTACATTTTCTATAGTTAGTAAATCTGTGAACCCTATTAACTCGAGGAAATTTTCAATATCCTGCCTTGGGAATTTCAAGTGAATGTGCCTGGAATTAAGAGGAAAGGGAGGAAAAAGCTCTTCTCTGAGAGGAAGAATTTCCTTTCCTGGCTGGTGAGGGAAGGAGGATGAACAGCACTGCCCTGACTGGCAAGAAACAAGCCACAGGCTGAAAAGAGTATAAAGAATAAACCAAGTATTCACTGCTAAGGGCAACCCCAGCACAACTGGGAACACTGCAGAGCAGCCAAGCTGTGGTTTGTGGACCAGTAACAGCCTCAAAGCCGTGGCGTGCTCTCCACACACCATTTTATAGCCATTTATTTTTCAGCTGGAAGCCGGAGAAAAAGGTGGCACAGCACTGCAGGGAAAATGTGCAAAGTTAGCAGAGATCCACAGCCCAACATTTCTGGAAATCCACGGCAGGGAACACCTCTGCACCTGCTCAGGCCTCACGTCCTGCATGGCTTTACACAGGAACCCTTTCTGTTTGCCCACTTCAGGAGAACAAAACGCAGTTTACAGTGACTCAGGACAGGGGTTCAAATGAAAGGACCATCCTAAGTCATCCTTTGGTATGAAATACCGTGTTTGCACCCCACAGAACAGACTCCTACGTACCCAGAAAGGTGCAGGGAAAAGTCAGGGGTAGATAATGTTAAGAAAAATCAGTGTTTAAGAACAAGAAATTGTTTAATATCAAAGACTACAAGAAAGAAAATAAACATGTGATTTACATCCACGGTATCACAACTTCTGTATCACTAATTTTTCAAGACGTAACTGCTCTGTGACATTGGGATCGAGTTAACTGGAACCACCAGGAAGTCAAACAGGATCTAATGGAGAGCATTTGCAGGGACTTCAATGAGCTGAGGACTCGAGACTTTCAGCCAAGACAAATACGAGAGGGGACTGATTAGGAAATGTCACCATTTCTCTTGCCAAGCACTCAGGGCCTGGTGATAGGAGAGCATTAAACATAATCTCGCAGTCTTTAGGGGCTCTTTGATTTTATATTGCGTTCTTATCGGGTTCTTAAAGTCCAGTGTTAATGAGCACGAGAAACTCACTTGATGGTTTGGCAGTTCTGCTAAAAGAAAACGTGTTTCCCTCAGTCCCTGCATCCCTGGATCCGAGCTGGGGATCGTTTCCCTTTCCTCTGGTGCCACACAGAACCTCTCACTGTTCTCCTTCTCCATCTCAGTGATCCAACGTCACCATTTGAAGAAAACAGGTTTTGCCAACTGCTGAGAATTGTCCCAGCCCTGGCAGTGTCCAAGGCCAGGCTGGTGGGATCTGGAGCAGCCTGGGCTGGTGGAAGGTGTCCCTGCCCATGGCAGGGGGGTGGAAATAAATGGTGTTTAAGGTCCCTTCCAACCCAAACCATTCTGTCAGTCTGTGACTGAGATCTTTAAGGACCCTGGAGAGGAGAGGAACATTTTTACACTAAGTGCACACCCACTGCACCCCCTTTGGCAGCAGACAGTGATCCCTGAGTGCAGAGCAAGCCCCAATTAATAACACAAGCCTCAAAGTCTGGTATTTTCCTCACTTTGTGAAAGACCTCCCAGAAAAGAAATATGTAATAGCACACATGAGAAAAAAAGAAAAAAAATTAATAATTTTCTTTTTAAAATCCCCTTACAAATACTATCTCCAACTCCCTTTTTCCTGCAGGGAAATTCCATTTTAAAACTGAATTCTGGAAAGATGAGACACTTCTCTCTATGTCTGGCACTGAGCGGTGTATCAAGTCTAAGGATTAAAACAGAATCGTATAAGAACACAATTCGAGTATTAAATTGTATCTGATTTACTCAGTTTGTTCATCCTCAGACCTGGACCATGCCTGGCAGACTGCTCTGCTGAATCAAGGACGAGATCCTCGGACACAAGGTGCTTCTGAACTGCAAACCAGCCCCATCTTCCCTCCAACCACAGAGAAAATAGCAGCAGAATGCAAGTTTAAGGTCATCAGCTCTAAATTCTCTCTGTCGTGGAGCCACATCACACAATCACTTAATGTAGCCAGAGCTATTTATTATCTGAGCAAAAATCATCTTGAGGAGTGAAGTGTAATGTTTTGGTTAACAGATAAAGCTCGGCTGTTTGTGGTGATGTAAATGGATTGGATGGTTAAATCCAGGCATATACAATCCATCCATCTTCTGTTCTCGACCCTTTTTAGTTATAAAAATGACCTTGATATTGACAGAGTAATATAAACGAACTTCCTCTGTACTTCATCTATTGATAAGCTGTTTGTTGGGATGATCAGTAATAATCATAAGTAAATAAAGAGAGACTGTCCATCATCTCGTAATGGCAGCGCTGACACGCGCGGGGGCTGACGGATGGGGACCTCTGGGCTCTGGCTGAAGAGCTCATACCTCATATTAAATTACTGCCTTTCCACCCAGGACGTGCAGTGACACATAAATCTATATAAGGCAACACAATGCACTCAGACCTCGGTGTCTGATCAGACCTGGTATGACCAGGGGGTCTCAGAAAATACCCTCAAAGGGAAGAAGTGCTGGAGTGGATGCAGCAAAGGCACCCTGTAGGCCGTGGTTTGACCACCAGGCACTGATGCCTCCCTTTGGGTGGGGCTCCTGTGCAGCTCATCACAGAATCATTTCACAGAATCATCCTGGAAAAGACCTCCGAGATCTCATTCTCAGAGTACTTCGGTTCCCCGCATGCCCAATCACAAGCACAAACATAAAAGCCAACTTTCAGCTCGCTGAACTTACACACAGAATTTGCCAAGCCCCAGCTCAGGAAACCAGAGCTCTGTTCAGAGCCGGTCCCAGTTCAGCCTGGTCCCAGCCCTCGATGGAGCCCCAGTCGTGCACCACGCGAAATAGCTGTGCTGGGACTGGAGATTGGGATCATTAATCACACTTGAAGGGCAACGTTCCCACCAACTTCCAAAGTCTGAAGTGGGAAATGCACTGTCTCATTTAGCAGCTTGGCTTTGCTGCTCGTGCACCAAACGGCTCCCTGGGAGCTGGGCCCGCGCAGGGGAGGGGAGGAGGCTGGGAATGCATCCCTCCTGGCACTGCGACAGAGGGATGGGATATGTCAGCTTGATACCCATCAGCAGGACAGCCCAGCTGTCACTGCAGCATGACAAGGGCATCGTCAGTCAGCGTGGAGCAGGAAGAAAAATGGCCCATTAAAGCCTGAGAACTGAAAGAGAAACACGAGGCTGCCGAAGAGACGAGTCCCGCTTATCTGGGGGAAGATCCAGGTGTTCAGGGCTCCTCTGCAGGGATAATCTGTCCTGAAAGGAAAAGAAGATGGTGACCAGTGCAGCCACCACGGGAGCCCAGCACAGGGGGCTTGAAGGGAGTTTACATCACTTAATTCTCCTTTAATTTAGCAAAATAAGTGTTTGAGAAGCTGAAGATCTGAAGAGCCTTGGATGGGGTCTGAACAGGATGGGAATTCTCTGTACTGGGGGGTTTCTTTTCTGTGTTTACCTCAAGGAACAGCTTCTGCTGTGCAACCCTCTGCCACTTGTCCTCTCAAAGTCGGAGTAAGGACTTCCCCTGAGCTGGGAAGTTAACCTGGAGAGGAACTCGCTGTACTAACACTGAGCAAGGAAAGAGCAACAGAGGGACAGAAAAGGGCACTTTGTCTCCCTTTGTTCGGAAGTGATATTAAGCAAATGGTACTCTCTAGAAAGAAAAGTTAATAGGGAATTATTCTGTGGCCCAACTTTAGACATTGGCACAATCAGCTTTTTATTTAAAAGGCACACAGAGCTATTTATCTGAATTGATAGGGGTGCCAGGTGAGCTCCCTTTTAGGGGCTGTAGAAACAATCTCAGACTGAACTGGATAATATTATGCTTGGAATGATAATATTGTGTTTGGAAAAGGTCAATATTTTATTTAATCAGACAGACAGAGAGTGGGTGGCAATTTCAAGGCATTTTCTGGAGACAGGAATTCAGGGAGTCCAAATGGAAATAAGTTTTGGTTTTTTTTTTTCTTGGGCAGCTGATGTCTTCCACAGGTAGGAATTTGTGTTTAGGGTGTCCAAGGCCGTGATATAACAGGGCTGGGTGGAGCTCCAGAGCTTGGGAGGGAAGCTGAGTGCCTATAGCTGGACTTTGCAGCTGGATTGTAAAGCAACTACATCTCAGGAACAGACAAATCAGAGAATTACAGCCACAAGCTAAAAAAACAAAATAACCTAAGGTAATAGTTCATCTTCAGAGCATTGGTATAAACAATAAATATGAATCACTTCTCAGAGCAATCTGTATCAGGTACTGTGCTGTGGGTGGTGAGCTGGGAAGGAAACAAGCAGTTTTCACTTCTCAAGTACACAAAACTGTTCCTGGGACGTCACACTCATGGTTACAGTGTGCTTTGGTCCCATTTCCAAAACTTTCGAAAACAAAACTAGCAAAAAGAATTCAAGAGTGAGAGAAAGCGCTTTTATCCTTGTTGATATTTGACAATATTTACATATTTCTGCTGTTACTAGTGTTATTCTTGTATTACCCGTTCTAGTGAGGTCCTAGAAGGGATGGAACCTTAAGAATTCCTCAAAAGCCTCTCAAAGGCTTTTAAAGTAATTCCTCAGAAAGAAGACTGAACCCCCTGGTTAGAAGTGCAAGGGTGCCCCCAGTCTCTTGGGAACTCCTGAGATGAAGTTCTGCAGATGTCACAGGCACCTCTTCCACCCAGCTCCAGCCAGATGAGATTCTGCACCACAGGATGGGACTCGTCCACCTCAGAAACCCAAACCTGCTGCCTTCTTCTTCCAAAACAGCATCAGAGAAAGACTAACCCCAGCTGAACCTCCCTCAGCCCTTCCCAGGTGCAGCTCAACATTCCTCTGCGTCACACACTGTACTGCAGATAAATTCCGGCCCTGGACAAGCCAATTCTGGAATCTCTGCAGAAGATTTTCCTGAAGTAAGCCAAAATGGCCAAGAGATTGTTTTAAACAATTCCATTGGCTAAGAGATTTTTTAAAAATTCCATATGCTATCCTTAGTAACCCCAGTGATCTGCTATTGGAATTAAACTGGGTTCTGCATTTGGAGCTTCTTCAGCACCAGGAAAAAAAAAAAAAAAGAGGGGTGGGGCGGAAAAAGGACCTTTTTTCATGAAAGGTTTTGAAGAGCACACACAGCCTTTATTGTTACTCAGCACTCCGAGTAAAGTTCTGAGGAAAATCTTGGGAGATCCAGCCCCGAGCATTGATTACAAGGAGCTTTTAATCTGGTGCCAAAAGGAACACTGAGGTTACAAGATGGCTCCACAGACCATCTTGCCAAAGAGCACTTCTGTTTACATCTTCAGAACCACCACCAATAGATCACAGACAAAGAAATGTCCATAATGTACCAGCTGCTGGAAATGAAATGCGTTTAAGCCACTGAAGAGGGTTTAATGAAGTAAAGCATTTTTGTAACTGCCAGCCCAAAGTAAATAATCACTGATGTGAGCAGAGTTAAGAGACCCTGACTCACCAAATAATCTCAGTGTGCCATCAAGGAAGCTGTTGCTTTGTGGGAATAACATAACAGCACTTGAACATTCTCATAAACTTGGTTCTTGTCTTCCTCAACACCCTGAACCTCTGGGGACTGAGAAAGTGTAAAGAGAACTTTACAACATGTGCAGGCTCTACCAGTTGGCGAAAGTACCAAGGGTTTAACGAACTGAAAGTCAAAGCTCTTCAAACAAGAGCCCAAAGAACAACAATAAAAAGGTGAAATACCTGCTTTGAGTGATGCACCATTAGCACGTGATTCAAACCGATACAGACAATTCTGGTTTTTGGAGGAGCTTATTCCACAGCTCTCCGTGTCAGAGGTTTGGGGTTTTCACATTCCTGAAAACCTTCCTGGACGTGTGAGCACAGCTGGGAACGGCTCAGTCCCGCGCTCGGGGGCTTTCCTGACCCAGCAGACACAGGCTGGGCACTGCGTTCTTCAGGCACTACACTGGGTGTTGTCCTGCAGGAATCCTGCATGGAAACAGTCCTGGAGGTGAGCAGGAGCATCCCTCCTTTACTGGGAAATGAGCGCGAGAGAGCAGTCCCACCCCTTCTTTGTTCTCAGAGCCTCTGTCCTTACAACCTGAGTAACTGTCCTTACAACCTCTGTAACTGTCCTTACAACCCGAGTAACTGTCCTTACAACCCGTGTAACTCTCCTTACAACCTGAGTAACTGTCCTTACAACCCATGTAACTGTCCTTACAACCCGAGTAACTGTCCTTACAACCTCTGTAACTGTCCTTACAACCCGAGTAACTGTCCTTACAACCTGAGTAACTGTCCTTACAACCCATGTAACTGTCCTTACAACCCGAGTAACTGTCCTTACAACCTGAGTAACTGTCCTTACAACCCAAGTAACTGTCCTTACAACCCGTGTAACTCTCCTTACAACCTGAGTAACTGTCCTTACACCCCGAGTAACTGTCCTTACAACCCGAGTAACTGTCCTTACAACCTCTGTAGCTGTCCTTACAACCCGAGTAACTGTCCTTACAACCTGAGTAACTGTCCTTACAACCCGTGTAACTGTCCTTACAACCTGTGTAAGTGTCCTCACAACCCATGTAACTGTCCTTATGACCTCTGTAACTGTCCTTACAACCTGAGTAACTGTCCTTACAACCTCTGTAACTGTCCTTACAACCCCTGTAACTTTTCACACAACCTGAGCAACTGTTCACACAACCTCTGTAGCTGTCCTTACAACCTGAGTAATTGTCCTTACAACCTGAGTAACTGTCCCTACAACCCGTGTAACTGTCCCTACAACCATCTTTCCCCTTTGAGGATGCACAATGAAATGACCAGCTGAGCACAAAGCAAACAATTACAGCCAAAGAAGGAACAATCCAGCCTTACTTTTGGGGTTTTTTTGTAAAAAAACCAACCAACCAACAACAAAAACAAGAGCTGCTACTCTGTAGAGGGAGATCTGGTCCTCTAGATTTTCTGCCCTAAGTCACTTAAAAAGAACACACAAACCAGTATTTGCAACATTATCTCACGAGCCATAACACCAGAATTCGGGTTACAGGCTTGTGAGTTATATGCATTTATTTCCCACAGATTTCCTGCAATCTGGTTCAATTATGAATTTGACTGCTTTTGTTTTTTTGCGGAATATAAACCCCCTTTCCTTGCACCACATAATTGTGTTCCATGGCAGAACTGGCATCCATCACGGCCCCGCTGTCCCCTGCCTAAAAGATAAAACATCCACAGGGTAATAAATGTCAAACTATGATTATTGATGCTTTCAATTAAATTGATTATCTATTTGAGGTGCAGAGCAGGGTGATTTATTACTGTCTCTTTACGTCGCACTTGGCACAACGGCTTCCCTGAAAGGTGGGTCAGCGTTTGGGCTCTTTCAATAGATTTTCTATTAAATCTGATTTTTCAGAAGTGGCTCACAACCATTCCAGTGCTCGGTGAACTGAAATGGCACCGGATCCAGTTGGAAATACATTGTTTTCTTGTGTCTTCTGGATTGTGGGCAGCAGTATGGGAAAATAGAAAAGGAAAACTTCTAAGTGTGGAAGGACAGGATACACCCTTGATTTACATCCCTCATTCAAAAACTTTCATTTACAGACTGTATTAGACAAAAACTGTGCATAATCCTGAGCTTTGCTGAGCACTACCTGCCTCAACAGAGATGAGATGACCTTCGGCTCGTCACTGCATTGTGTTTTTATTAGTTTCAGATAACAGGAGCTATAAAATTCAAAGACATTTGCTCCCCAATGGTAATCAGCAGCTGCTTCACAAACAAGGCTTTTGTTAACTGGTTATGGGGACACCCAGTGACCTTTATCTGACGATTTCCTGGAAGAGGTGCCTGATGTGGCTGGACAACCCAGAACCACCTTCCACTGCTGCTCTTTCTCCAAAGCACAGGACAGTTTGTTCCAGTCTGTTCCAAAAAGCAAATTTGGCTCAAACCCAGGCTCAGTCTCAGCAAGGGACACATGTTTTGGGAAGTGACAGAAATTAGCTTGAGAAAATCATTAATTCTCTTAATGTGCTGCTCCAAAAATGTGTAAAGCTTCTCTTCAAGCAGGTAAACTGAGAGAATTCCAGTAACAAACCCCACCATTATCACGGGCAGAAAATTCCATGCTGATCAGCCTCTGACTTGGAGACACTCAGACTTTCTCCATTATTCCCCTCATCTGATATTCCCAAATCCCAGGGAAACTCCATCGCAGATAACTCGTGGCTGAACTTCCCAAGGTGACACGATGCCTGACCAAGTTTTCCACCATTTATTATCAGAAGCACTAGGACAAAAGCCCCACTGACACATAAAATAGGAAGAGGAGTCTGCCTGGAAGACCTTGCTAAACAAGTGACTGAACAGTGAGCACAGGGACAGAGAAGGGTCACTGTCCCAGTTTTACACAAAGAAACCCAGTCTCTGGAATTCAGAAATGGTGTTTCAAGCTCCTTAGACCTAATCTTAACAATAAGGCTGCCAGTCCTCCTCGGATGCAAACACCTTTGGCCCCAGTAAGCTGGGAAGTGCACACACATCAGCTCAGACTTTGAAGCCTGGCTTATCTCGCAGGAGTGGAACTGTGCCTCTGCCGTAACGGAGCTGCCGGAGCAAACAACCAACAGGGGAGAAAAGAAAAGCAGAATTGCTGCAGCTCAGGTCAGAATGAACCATTTCGCTTTTCACAGAATCAGAGAATCCCCGGGGCTGGAAAGGACCCACAGGGATCATCCAAGTCCAGCTCCTGGCCCTGCATTTGCCATGTTCCAGCTCCATCCTGGCACAGCCCAAAGGGCTTTGCAGTTCTGAGTGTGTGAGGAATCCATGAAACACTGAAATTGGGACCAGCTTCCCAGAGGAACCACAGCAGGTGTCCAACAGCCCCAGGCAAACTGCAGAAGGTGTAAGGGTGGGTATTAAAGTAGCATTTCCATTCAGAAATGTTGACTGCACTTGAGATTGCAGAATGTGATGAGCCAGGCTTAAATCTGGTCAATTGAGTTACCAGTTAAAAATCACCTCTCTAATAGCTTGGGTTCCTCAGAACATCATTTTGGGCCATCAGCTCAGGAGAACAAGTGACAAAAGCCCTGCAACCCCCTCGTTTTCTTATTAAATGTCCCCTTTCAGAGTGTTAGACCCTGGGTGACACATAAGAGCAGATTAGGGCAGGACTCCTCCCAGGTACAGCACAGCACCTGCGCTGGCTGCCAAAGATGAGGCTTCAGAGAAGATTCCTGCTGCTGGAACGTGTTTTCCAGCACTGGACATGTGGATCCCCACAAAAACCAGCCACACATCAGGGCAGCCAGTGCTGGTTCATTGAACTAGGAAGCTCGAGGAGAAAAAAACTCTGTGAGAAAGACCACAAGCAACAGGGAATTAGGACAAATTCTTCTATAAACTACAGATCAAAGGCAATTTGCTTTGGTGTTTCTGGACATCCAGGCTATTTCCATAAAAAGATAAATATATGTACTGTACAGTGTCTGTGGCCAGCCACTACCCCTGCAGCAGAGGTTAGAAAATGGGACATCTGGTTTCCAAAGGATCCCTGTGTGGCCACACACAGCTGTAATTATGGCAACAATTTGTGGAGAACATGAATGGATATTTTTGGCTTAAGGATGACACTAAAGGCCTGGAGGGGAAAAAAAAGATTACCAAAAAGAGCCAGCAGGAAACCCCATAGGATGGAAGGCACCGACTTCCCTCCTTAGCCCACATCCCGGGCTTCCAGACGCAGGAAACAAATTCCAAGTGACCCTCTGTGGTGGAGGTTATGGCACCAGGGACCGGCTGCCAGAATGTGCCCGTTGTGGGTGAGCAGCAGCTCAGGGTGAGGCTGTTTGCATATGTAAAGTGCCTGGGTGGCTTCCAGCCCTCCAGAACCCAGAAAAAGAGCCCATGTACAGGGACACAGGAGGAACAGGGTGTTCAGGCTCCTTCTGCTGCCCTGCCTGGCTCCTGGCAGGGGCTGTGTGCCCGTGTCTGCACACCCACATCGCCCTCGGCCCCCGCCTGGAGCTCCCTTTTCGCTGCCCGACACTCAAACACAAACTGACCAAGTGACCTAAGGTGACTTGCTGGAGTTTATTTCACTGATTTGAAGAACAACCAAATTCCTTTCCCCTCGAACAACTTCTGAACCATGAGTCCCCTCCCTTCAGCCCACAAACACTCCTCACTGATGCACCTCGCACACGAGGTGACAGTGTGCTGTCCCAGCAGCCTGAGGAGCTCAGCCCTCCACTCCCCACTCTGCATTCTTTGGACAGCAGCAAAATGATCAAAAAAAAAAAAATATTTATTGCTGCTTCCCATCCAAGTTCCTTCCTAAAATTAATTTTCAAAATGTACAGGGCAAAGTTCTGTCCCAGCACAGGCAAAGAAAAGGAAAACTGAGCTGGAGGCAGCTGCGATTATTTACTCATTCGAGTATGGCTCACAGAGCGTTCCACCCAGCCCCAACAAAAACTTCCTCAATCATCCCAGAAGTTTGAATCTCTCTCTCTCTCTCCTTTGCTTTCCTTCTTGTACTAAATGCTCAAATGTGCCTCCTCCAAGGAAACTCACTCTTGGATTCGCTGGTGGACTTGGTTTCACGCAGCAAGTGCCGGAGCTCCCTGTTCTGGCAGAAGCCCTGTGAAAAGCCCAGCTCAAAAAGGAAACACATATTTGGCCTTCCATCCTGTAACATTCAAACCTGGAGCCCAAAACAAACTGAATTTTTCCCTCTCCCTTCCTTCATATTCACTAAGCAGCACCGTTTCCATATCAGAGCACAAATCACTGCCTGCTGAGATTCACGGGAACGAAGAAGCCACAAACTGACTCTTCAGAACAGCATTTCACCCTTGACAGAATAAACCACCCCATTCATACTTTGGAGCTGTCTGACTAAAGGCAAGGTCCTTTTTCCCTTGTTCAATAGGGACACATTGGAAATGTCACTGCCTTATCAGGGCAGCTGCCCAGCTATCAGCAATAACCGCGATGGCTGGGCTGTGCCACAGAGGAACCCAGCAGGCATCTGCTCTGTTTAACGCTCAGGAAGCACAGGGCAGGTTTTAAGAAGGATGCAGAGGATGTAATGGAGCCTCTAATGTGTTTAGGTTTCTCCAGTGGAATCCAGTTTTATCAGAAAACAAAGGTCCTGCCGGGACTATCAGCAGAAAGAAAGCCAGGACCTGTCTAGTTGGGAAGGGGCTGGGGGTTGTTATGCCAAGGTGCAAGAGCTTCCTCCCAGCCAAACCAACAGCATTAGTCTCCTCCAACACATTATGTGGAACTGTGTCCACGTGCAAGATTTTCAGCACAAAGAAATCAGTACTTGCCTTGTGCTGACTCCTTAGGGAAAAAAGGATGGAGAAGATCAGATCTCTGTCTAGCACCCTGAATTTGCTCCTCAAGAGGAACCAGCAAAACAAAATGCCACTTGCAAGAGGCTCATTAGGAGGCCAAGAAAGTTCATCCCTGTTCCCCATCTGAGTGCTGCCACACGCTGCCCATCTCAAGGAATCGAAAAGTGTCTAAGGCTTAGGCACTTCCCACCTTCTGCTCCATCTTTAGCTCATTAGTCCTCACAATACACAGAATTAGAGCAAAAGGAACTAAAAGTATCAAAAGCTTTTTCACAGGCAGATAATAAGATTGCAATTTATAAAGGAGTAATTATTTGTGAGCTTGATCCTTGTCTTGGTGGGGTTTTTTTTTAATACCTGATTAATAAAATTATTATAATAATTACTTAAATTCAAATACCAGCCTGTCTGTTAATCCAGACAGCCTGATCAAGGTATTCCAATAGTAGGTTTAGATTGGATAGTAGGAAAAAATCGTTCTCTGTGAGGGTAGGGAGGCCCTGGCACAGGTTGCCCGGAGAAGCTGTGGCTGCCCCATCCCTGCAAGTGTCCAAGGCCAGGTTGGATGGGGCTTGGAGCAACCTGGGCTAGTGGAAGGTGTCCCTGCCCATGGCAGGGGGTGGCACTGGATGAGTTTAAGGTCCCTTCCAACCCAAACCATTGTGTGATTCTTGAGCCTTTAACTCCAGTGCAGCGTTAACCTCAGTCCCCGATGGACTGGTTCAGGCTGAGCTGGTTGTATCAGCTGGTTCCCCAGATGACTGCAGATGCACTGGGGGGGTTTCACCCCACTGCAGCCACTGGGCTCTGGGTGTTCAGAGAGAAGCAGAGGATGAGACCAGGCCCTTCACTGCTGCTGAACTCAGCCCCCTCCCTTTCCTCTTCCGTGCCCCCTCCTGCCATCCCTGCCACCCCCTCACCTCCTCCACAAGCACCAACTAAAAAAGGGAAAGAATGAGAAAGTGAGTACTCTGGAGCTGGCACTGCAGACAATGTCTGTCTTGTGTGAGTAATTTAGCACTATGGCCAGTCAATCTGGTTTCTGGGCCCGATGCCCTGACCCTCTTTAGAGCCGCTCTCTCTCTCCAGCACAGTGTGAAACATTTCCTTTCACAGCACTGACACTTTGCAGATTGAGACGTCAGGCCTGTCCAACTGCAGCAAATTAGCAATTTTTCTTTTACTAATTGGAAATAAAAATGTTTGCTAAGGGAATAATTTGTAGGAATGCAGTGTTAGGTTTCCGGCTTTTTATAAGGATGCTTTAAACTTTATCCATGTGCACTTTCCTTCTGTTTTGATGCCTTGCACTGTAAATTTTAATAGCTTACTCGACTGTTAACTTTACAGTCTCAGCTTTCCAAAGGATTAAATGAAGTTTTTAATTTATCTTCCTCTCCAGGGCAGCAGGATCTTCTTAAAGCTGTGCCCAGCACAGCTCACCCACTTCTCAGCAAGCACAGAAAGGGGACACAACTTCAAAGGGTTAAACCCATCCCCAGCGACGTGGCATCTGGATGAACCTCGGGCAGGCGATTTGTTTGCGAAGCCTTCAGTTCACAGCTCCCAAAGTTCCCTCGGAGCCGGTGCAGAGAGATGGGCAGCAGATCCAGGAACTCCTTCCAGCATAAATCTGCCACAAATGGGCAATTTTGTAATTGTGAATCCCTGGATTGGGACACACTGAGTGGAACCCCCGGATCAGGTCTCTGCCCTAAGGAGAGGGCAGGGAGGTTCTTCCCTTCCCTTCCTGCAGGTCCTTTGCACTAATTCAGCTTTGCCCATTTCCTGAGGAAACATCAATTCTTTGGGCAGGGTTTGGTGGTGACAGTGCCCGGGTTTTTAAACTTTCCCCTGCAAAAATGGGCTGGGGACAGTTCGACCTGCTGGATCCTAAAGCCCCTGCAGCTCACGTGGCACGCAAATAACAGCCAGGAAAGATCCCTCACATTGAAAAAAGTTCCTCGAGAAAGCGGGATCTCCTGGAACCCAGAAAAACCTGCGAAGAACTAGAACTGAAAACAAATGCCCTTTTGCTGAAATCCAATATTTTAGCCTGATGTCCCAGTAATTCCTGAGGCATGTAATGCCTTCCTGCACGGCGCTCGGGCAGTGGTACATTAGCTCCTGTAACAATGCCAGCACATAAAGAGTTACTGTTCTTCCCCCCCTGCACCCCCCACCCCCCCATAAAGCATTTGACAGCCATGCCTAATAATTCTTTCTGGTGTGGTTTTTCTTTTTCTTGATGTCTTTATGTGAATATGAAGCCGGAGTGAAAGGCTTTGGGTGACCCCTGTGAGAGAGAAAAAGTATGAACTACAGAGAAAAAGAGTGAGATATAGACTCCCCGCCGAGCCATCGGCATCTTCCCTGGCAGCTCACAACTTGGCTTCAGAGGGCCTTTGTGAGGGAAAAAGGACTCTTCTTCACTCAGGCTGTGACAATAGGTGTTTTGTCAGCGAGGGACAGGATAAAAAGCAGGGGGTGGGAGGCGAGATCATCATCGGCAAGGGGCTCGCCTTTGGGGCCTGCAGATGTTGGAAGGAGGATGATTTATTGCTCCAGTGTCCTCAGTGGCATTTGGCTACCTTCCCAGAGCCCAGGAGTGGTGGCTGGGAGGGTGGGAGGCGGCAGTGCTGCACAACAAGGCATCTCCAAACCTTCTATGGGCAAAGTGTGCTGGGGGCTGCGGGAGGGGGACAGGGCGAGGGCAGAGCGGGACCGACCCTGCCCTGCAAGGGCCTTGGAGGGAGTGGGTCGTACTGCAAGTGCTCCTAAAACACACGCTGTGTACATCTTAATTATATATATGTATATTTAATTCCCTGGTCTGGAAGGCCCAGCAGAGAAGAGCTGAGCAGTGGTTGCCTGCACACCACGGGTATGGACACCCAAACAACGGGATGACTTTGTGCTTGGAAAAACCCAACCCCAACACACCACTGTCATCCAGACCTCGAGCTGAGAAGCTGGGGGGTTGTTCTCTGGGCGTGGATGTGCAGGAGATGATCCTTGCACAGCTCCCAGTGCCACGTGGTGTCACTTTGCTTCTGCACGGCCATGGCTCCACTCATTCCCTAAGGAAGGAGAGAGCAGAGCCGAGGTGCAGAGATTCCTTCCTCTGGGCTCTGCCTCTGGCTACAGATCCCAAACACAATCTGGTTCATGTGTGAATGGGAGGGAGGGAGGGAGGGATCTGGTGCCTCCTTGCTCAGGAACTCCAGAAAGGCTTGGAAGCAGCAAAAGGGGATTTATGCAAATCAGCTGAGGAAGGGAACCGCTATTTTGGATGTCTCTCCAAACCCCCAAAAAATCTCAGACCTGTTTGAAGTCTGCCCACTGCTCCATGTATCCAGTATATTGAAAAGTATCCCAGACCACTGAGCCAGGAAATTCTGGATAATTTCCAAGAAGAAGGAATCACAGCCTAGCAAGAAATACACACCAAGAGAGGGTAGTGCCAGGACTTTGATTTAGGACTTTTGCTCCAGCTTCTTTCCTCTTTTAATACACAGTTTTCCACCACACTTTCTATATAAATACTCTATGCTATGCCTGACAGCCTCTTCTGGTAGATTTATCTATTAGTGGATTTACTAAAACTGTTTTCTGCTGAAACAAGGGCAAATGCTTCACCTTTAGCAAAGGACAAATTCAGAGGCAGCATTAAAACAAAAGCCAGTAAATCCCGGACAAGATAAATGCAAAGAAAACCTCTGAGGCTCCTCTTGTATAGAAAGTCTAGGGAGAAAAATTCTAAAAAAATTAGAAAACAAATTGCGAAAGTGGAAGACTGAAAAAGGCAAGAGAGAAAGTGTGCCAGCCCCCCAAAATGAGCATCACAATGAGGCCGAACAAACCCCACCACGAAGAGCACTGTTCGCCTCAGCTGCCAGGACCCGACTGCACCTCCTGGGAGGGGGATCTCAAAATGCTTTCCTGAGTTCCAGACACACTTTTCTGCATGCACTCAAAACTGTTCTAGCCCTTTCCAGAAGGAAGTGAAGCATTCAGAGGATAAGTGACATGTCCAAGGTCACACACAGAGTCAACTGCAGAGTCAACAGAAGAGTAACCAGAGCTTTGCCGAAAATCCCTTGGCTTTGACTGCCAGACAATGGCTCCCCCTCCCACGTAATCAACCAGTTATGGAAAGGCAGAAAGGCATATTTGCAGGACTAAATATGTTCACTTGAGAATAAAAATGTTTGGATGATTATCTATAAATTATATGACATTATCCAGACCTTTCTGGTTTGGAAGTTGGATAGAAATTTGATGAATTACAAGCACGACACAAATGTTATAAGAGAAGCTTTGCTTTGACTATTTCTCTTGGTTTCTGCAAAAACCCCCGGAAGAATGGCAGATATACAGCAAAGGAGCACAGTCCCCACTGATCTGAGTTTTCCAAAACCTCTCAACTTACCATTTCTATCTCTGATATCATATTGTTTATCACTGTTGGCATTCAATATTCTGCTACTCGTCTTGCCACAAACTGAGTGGTTTTAAAATTAGAGCATTGACTGAGGAAAAAAAAAAGTCTATCTAAGAGGCAAAAGAAATTTCATTGGGACTTTCACAGGCTGTCAGGTCTCACATACCTCACGTTTTCTGATGGAATTATTAATGCTACTCTATGAATAACTCTTCCATAGTTTGGGAGCTGTAATTAGAATGATGGAGTTGCTTTTTTAATTCCTGATTTTTGAGGCTGTGTTTGTACACGTTCCTGTACGCACAGATCCTCCTCACTTGAGTGCAGCAAACCCCATACACTGAGTGGTGTCGACCTCTACAGCTCCTGAGGGACGTCACGGGACTGGAAGTAGAATATTTGTCAAACTACACTGCAAGGGAACGTGCTGCTAAAAGCTGGCTTTGTCTACTTGGTACTTTTTTTTTAATAGGCAGTGTTTGGACTACAGACATGGATAATTCTGCATCGTGAATGCTCTCCACCAAATTGCCACATCAGCACTAAATACCTCCACTTAATTTTTCATTTGGATCCGATGAAACATTTTTTCCCATGGAAGGAAAAGTCTGGTCTTTGTGATCGTGGCACTGCCAGCCCAAGTTACAGTAAAGGTTAATCACAAACAAGAGACAAGTAAAGTAGACAAAGAGCATCATACACTTCACTTTTCAATGGATGTTTTCATAAATGTATGAATAATTTAAATTATCATTGCCGAGTATTTATTCGAGTGTTTCAGGGGAAAAAAATGCCTCCTCTTTTTTTTTCCCCTCCTTGATTCTTTTCATTTCTGTCTCATCTCTTTTATGTGCTGCATCGGCTGTTTTCTTGCCATCTGAATCAGTTTTTTGGAACAATGGGATGTATGAGGGCTGAGGGGGCAGTGGAAGAATACAGCCCTTGTTGTACACTCTGTGACTTGACATTGATTAATGAGGGTGCGGACATGGGCAGAATTTGATAGAGAGAGAAGGGGAAATGGAAGGACCTGAGGGCACCAGAAGGAGGAGATGACAGAGGGAAGACCACAACGATGCCAGTGACTCTGCACAGCCAGTGGTGGAAGTCACCCCATCCACCAGGAGGGATCCAGAGCAGCTGGAGAGACCCTTCCATGGTGAGAGACACCCTCCAGTGACGGGGCACTTCGGGAGCATCACACACCTCTCGGGGTTCATCCTGCACGTCAAGACCTGCTCTGCCAATAGAACCTTTTCCATGCGAACATTTGCCCCAAAAATATCGGTAGAAAGAGCTTTGTTGCTTCCTCTGTCCTTTCCCGCATTCCCTGGTCTCCACCCCGCTGGTTTAGTTCCAAAAACTCAATACACAGCAGCAGCAGCTTTCCTGCAGGAGCCTAAAACTGTTCTGACACCGAGCACTGAGACCCAGACTTTCTGGGTTTGAGGGGAGCGCTGGGTTGGTACCACATTGGAGAGAGGAGAGAGTTTCCTAAATCCTGTTCTTTCGGTTGGATGTCTCTTATTTTCTCATGCGGATAAATCAGAAGTACTGATGCTTATATGTCCATACACTGAAAAGCCAGAGATATTTTGGGAAGACTGAAAGTTTGGTGTGGCTCTTAACTGGCCCTTTTTTAGCAAACCCCCTCCAGAAGCAGAGGCCCACAGTGAGCGTAACCAGTCGGTGAAGTTGTTTTTTGTCTTGCTGAGTGGTTCAGGTTTAATGAAGCCACAGTCACCAGGTTCTGTCTTCTTGTATTAAACTAAAGAATATTTAGTGTATAATAGAAAAACTCAAAAAGAAGAGCAGTGGGAAATGGCTGCAATCCCTTAGGATCCAGTACCTGAAGGAGCCATAAGAAAGATGGAGACAAACTTTTTACAAGAGCCTGGAGTGACAGGACAAGGGGGAAAGGCTTCAAACTGAGAGTGGAGGTTTAGATTGGATATTGGGAAGAAATTGTCCCCTGTGAGGGTGGGGAGGCCCTGGCACAGGCTGCCCAGAGCAGGGAAGCACCACTGCTGCTCTGGCAGTGAGTTCCAGCACGTTTGGTACACCAGTGAAGACAGGCTCTACGGTACATCTTGGGATTACTGCTATTAAAAACATCAATATTAGTCTTACTAGTCAGAAATCTTTACAAAACCCACTTTTAAAGAAACCTGGAAATGAACCTGCAGTTTCAGAAATTTCAGTCGGAGAGACAGAATCCACCCAAACCAGCACCAGCCCCCTCTCGGGCTCAAATTCAAATTGTTTTGCCTTTCTCCACTGCCCCAGATAAATTCGATATCTGCCAGACTACGGACTGTTCATGTGCTAATCCCACTCAGACTCTTATTCAGGGCTGGTCTCTTTTGCATAAAACATTAAATGTTGGTTTGAGGGGACAGTTGTCCCTGCCCTGTGAAGGAGCTCTCCCCACCAGCCTCTGCCCACTCCAACCCTGTCTCATTGTCCCGGAGTGAAAGCTCCTGGGTTTCTGTGTGTGCATGTAAAGAACACAGCAAAGTTTCCCCGATGAGCACGGGACCTGCTCCCTGTCCGTGCTGTGCCCCGACCACCACGAGCTTTAATTCCCCACCCAAAGAGCACCACCGAAGGACAGCATGTGGGTCCCAGCTGGCTCCCGGCCCGGCTGCACACAGCCTGTTGGAGCACCTGGGGGTGCACAGACAAAACCAGCCTCCTGCCCCCCAACATCTGGCTGGGAACAACGTCCCAGACCTTTTCTTTGCGCGGGGTCTTCCAGCGTTTCCCTTTCTCCCTCCTCTTTGCATCCGAGACAAGCGGCCCAGTGATCACCTGCAATGGCAGCCCCAGAGGGTGACCTGAGCCCTAGAGCTACTGCTGGAACAAATGAGAGAGCTTAACTAGAGCAAGACTGGCATAAAAAGGAAAGGGGAAAAAAGAGAGGAACAAAGATTCCGTCCAATTTGCTCTTTTCGGCATTGTAAGAACTGGCCTGTTTCCCAGTATATCACTCTGCCATTGAATAAGGTCAATTGCAGAGCAGTTCTTCAGTCATCCTGATGGGTTTTCAGGAGCAAGTGAATGGAGTGCAAATTAGCCAAAGTCGTCACAAGCTTTTTTACTGTCACTCTAAGCCTGACAGTCCAAAGGAAAATGAGGATTAATAAATCTAACGAACTTTCTCCATTATCCAAGCCAGGTTAGGAAACTATTTATTGTCTCTCTTTTTCTGTGTTTCATCCATTTCGCCTACTGTGGTGAAGCATTTCAAGAAGAAAGAAACAACAGCCACATGCACACACACGCTTTGCACGCACACACAGGGCTCAGCCCCTCCAAATCCGTGACACAGAGCCGTGGGCAGAGCGCAGGATAAAGGCACTGGCACCAGGCAGGAAAACCAAGATTTTAAAATAACTCCACCTTGCACACACCGTGTGGTTTTAGATGAATCCTTACAGCTGCTGATTCCCACTAGTTTAATACGTGTGCATAATGTGTTAAGCACAAATATTTCATGCAAGTCTTAAAAATTGCCCTTTTTTACAGAGCAAAAAATCAGTCTCAAGTGAAGGGGGAAATTTTTAACGATTCCCCATGTGTGAAGAAGATTTTAGTGCCGTTTCAAATTCTTCAAAAACAGAATAGGGCATTTCAGTAGCAGCTGGTATAGAATGTAAATATTCCCTCATTTATTAAAATAATTTGTATTTGAGTAACTTTTGAAAAACCTGCTTAACCAAAAGAATTGCCTGGAACATTCTCAGAGCCCTGGAGGCCAGGCAGAAGTGATGCAAAAGGCCTCTAGGAACTGTTCAGGCACCAGGATCCTGATTTAAACCCCCCGATACTGTGAGTGAGGACAAAGATGATAAGAGGATGTTGAACGAACCCCACACAAACCCACCTGCTCCTCTTTGAAACTAAAGTGCTGAACACCCACACTGGCTACAGGCAAAAAGGTGCAGTTTTCCATCTTGCCTCCAGGAACCATGAAAACTCTTATTTCAAACCTTGCTTCATGTTGGTACTGACAATGAGCTGTTCCTCTCCCGTCACAATCTCCTAAACTTCCTTCATTAATAAGAAGGAAAAAGGTCAAAGGACAAAACATAGTTTCATTCTGAAAGCTGCTAAAAATATTGCTTTAATTTCTTCCATCTTTCTTTGATATAATAAAAACTGTAGCAACAAAAAAAAAAATCATTAAATAGCTGTTTGGTATTTAAATACTTGTGGCTGCAGTGGGCAACAAACCAGGGTAAAGTCAAGTCGAAGAGTTTGTTTCAACACTTTGTTTTCACCTTTTATGTGGAGACACTCACCAGAATATATTCCCCCTGAGGAAGCTCATGCTTCCATCTGAGTGACCAAAGAAAAACTGTTGAGCATTCAAAGCAATCTGGGCTTTGTTGAGATTTCCCTTCTCCTACTTTTACAGTCACTTGTCATTCCATTTAATAAGAGAGAAAACTTTCCTGACCAACTAAATTAGGCCATTCAAGATATTAAGGAAAACACACATACCCCGAAGTAAAGGTAAAATTATGCTGCAATCATCAAATCAGCCTTCTCTTCTTTATCCCATCTGTATATTCTCC
This sequence comes from Cephalopterus ornatus, assembly GCA_013396775.1. Taxonomy (NCBI): domain Eukaryota; kingdom Metazoa; phylum Chordata; class Aves; order Passeriformes; family Cotingidae; genus Cephalopterus; species Cephalopterus ornatus. The sequence continues at coordinate 655,209 of VZRE01001164.1, forward strand.
TTGGAAAAGCTCGAGCATTGGCTGGAAAGCCCCACGAGCAGCTCAGTCCTACCTGCCTGCCACTGAAATTGCTGGTATTTTAATCTCATCAAAGAATCTGGGTTTTTCTTCCTGCTGTTTTGACTTTGCTGTCTCTTAGCCCTGTCACATTCACTAGTTTTGAATAAGTGCAGAACTTGCATTTACAGAATTTGCAATCTGCAAGATTGTTTAAGTGATTTATCAAATACTTTGATTGAACACTTATTGCTGCTCCAGTTCTGAATCTCATTTAAATTGACTGGGCTTGACATAAGCCTTTAGAGTGAACACAGAAACGAGCCCAGGCTGTGCCAGGCACAGCACGAGGGGGGAAAGTTCCACCTCCAGCCACAGCCCTTCGGGGGTCACCCACCGATAAAATCAGCTGTGCCATATATTCCTTATTAAGCATTTTATGTCTGATAAAACCACAAGACCAACAGTCAGCTGGGCTTTATCCTACTCGTGGTGCAGCACAAGGTCTGTGCAGGTTGGTTCATCAAACACAGAGCATGGAGCACTCCAGATTTCTAAAGCAGAAATGTGGGTTATCTGTCTGTGGGGCTGAAGGGTCCAGACCTTTGGCAGGCTCTGCACAGCCACAGGCACAGCCAGAGCACTGAAATCCAAGTTACAACCCCTTTGTAACTTGGGGGTTACAAGTTACTCGCAGGCAACACACAGATCAGAGTAACTCTGAGCTCTGAGTTCTGAAACATCTAAACAGGCGAAAATTGGTAACTTTTTGTCATCAAATGGATGATTTAATTCTGAGGGACGCCGAGCAAAATGAAGGCAAATGAGTTTGATGATCCACAGAGGAACCCAAAGCCAGGACAGCCGAAGGGATGCAGCACAACTCTTCCCACCAAATTCCAAAGCACTGCACCACAGACAGACGTCACTGGGGGCTCAGTGCTTCACCGAGGTACCATTTTAATTTAACTATTAGTATATTAAATTCCTGCAATTCCCCATTGTTTCCTTAGTTAATGTACAACAAACACAGTCTCCAAGAACATGTGCTGCCTGCCACATCCCTTTCAATGGCAGAAGCATTTAGAAATAAAACTGAGATATCATTAAAAGTACACAAGAGCTGTAATAAATCTCTTGACAAAAACACGTGGGGATGGGCCAAAGCCAGGCAGGATTTCAAGCACCCAGGACTCCAAGGTGATCAGGTACAGAGTTTTTGTGGTTAATAACACGCAAGCAAAGATAGAATAAATGAAGAGGATTTGTTTCAGCCCGTCAGGGATTAAATGACATTCTCCTGCAGCACAACAGTTCTGGGTCTTTCTTGCTAAATCTGTTGTCTTTCAGGCTCATGGCATTTTCAATGCTTCCTCCAAACTCATGTGGGATAATGCACTTCCAAAAAGTAGGCTCTAGGTATGCACATTCTTAAAATCAACCACTCAACACGCATCCAAATAAAAGTGAGCTTTCCTCCCCATTTTCCCCGAGAAAGGAAGCTCAGAGCCCTTTTATGCATTGTGAATGGCCCACCTAATTTAGACTGAATTATACCCTAACCTTCATTTCCCCTTTACTTCTTTGCTCCATTCAGCAGTTTCTGACTTCAGCTAATTCACTAACAATCCCAGCTGGTCCTTCCCAGCTCCCAGTTCTTTAGCACATTGTCCAAGGAAACTATGTGCTCCCATCTACACTGGTATTCCACTCTCCAATTAACCTACTGCTGAGAGGCTTTACCCCTTTCCACCGTCCATTCCTCTGCACATACATTTTTTTAACCTTTTACTTCTTGAATTAAAGTGCAGGAGATCTCTTCCAGGTGAGAAGGTGTTAAATTTATTTGCTAAATGTGGTGCTGCTTACTCAGGAAGACACGACACACGGTCGGGTGACAGCCCTGAAAGAATAACCTGCTTGATCTCCAGAGCATTTCAAAGCCAAGTTAAGGCACAGATGTTTAAGATACGAGTAAACAAATAACAAAGGCATTTCCACACTCGCTGTGTGACAGGCAGATGCTTGTTCTGAGCACTGGAACCGAGGTCAGCCAGAGGTGTGGCTGGTGTTTGATCCACAGCCCCGCGGCCTCAGACACCGAGATGGATTTGCTATTCTCATTATTCAAAAATAATCAGTCACTTTTCTATTACACAATTATAGCTGAGATGACAGCAGAAGGGATGTTGTGCAGCCACAGGCTCTTCACTGGGAAAGTTTTACCACGGCTGCAAGAGAAAAGCCTTGAGTGTGTCTGTGTTCCAGACCTATATATATATATATATATATATACATATGTTGCTTTACTTTTGCCTTATCAGGGACAGAGATAATCCCAGATATTGGGTGCTGACCATCACTCACCTACTTGCCCAATTAGAATAAACCAGCTAGAAACAGTTCTGCTGTCTTGGGATGAATCCAAGACTTCAACACCTTGAAGTCCCCTATGCAATGACTCCAGAATTATCCACAGACAATTCCCCCAGCAAATGCTGATAAACCTCCCTGGATTCAGACTAGAGACCTGTCTCCCCTGTTATGGTGAGGGTCTGCACATAGCCTCTGTCCTCCTTTTCCCTTAAACTGCCATGGTTATCCCCAACCCTCCTTTCTGGTGGAGCTTAAGACCACATTTCAGAAGACCTGAATTTCCAAGGCTGCTTCCCAAGAGCCATTCAACATCTCCCTCTCTGACACAACACCAAGTGCCTTCTTTCCAGGTAAATGGCCCAGATCTCATCCCTGACAAGATCCCAGCTGAAACAAAGATAGGGAAAATGCAACTGATGGCTATTAAACACCTCCCTCCCCCAGCCCCTTCTTTCTTGTACATTTGCTTAGAAGCAAGTGAGCACAATAACAGCACAGTGCTCAGAAAGTGGTTTTCAGAACCAGGCAGTGAGAAAGTCAATATGGAGCAGTGTGTCCATTTGTTTTGATTTATCTCACTAACTTCAATTGACAGTTAATTCATCAGAGGAGGAAAATGCCAGTCTAGTGAAAACACAACTCGTGAAGGAGAGAGAACGGAGTGGAAAACAGAGTGTGGATAATACAGGTAATAAATTAAAGGATACAGTATCAGTATTTTATCATTCCCATTCTGAATTCGCTATATCCCCACTCTTGCCAATTACAGTTTAGAGTGAGCAGTAAATTTACACTGATATATATCTCCCACACACGCCCTTTACAAAATGAGGTGACTTTGGAAAACAGGAAAAGAAGTGACTTTGGCTCAAATTCCTAAATCTGATATTTCCAGCAGCAACTACCAACTCTGGTAGCAAACCACAGGCGAGATGAGAATTTACACTGCGAGTGTTGGCTTGGATCTAAAATCCATAAAAAAAGTAAAGAGTTGAAAATGCGATTTGCAACAGCGGCACTGGCACCACTAACACCAGTGCAGGGCTGCCAGGGAGCAGTGGGAGCCGCACATCTTCCCACAGGCAGAAGAGACCTCCCTGCTTGTCCAGGGGCACTCCTTGGTGTGTTCCCAGTTTTAGTCCCTTGACCCCACAGCTCCTCCCTTGGTGTCATTTGTTGGCACCCACCAACATTTAATGTCTCCCTTTTTTGTTTGTTTGGGTTTTGGGTGGTTTTTTTTTCCCCTAAAGACCTCCTTCTCCCAGAGAATGTTTTCCAGGTTGGTCTTTGCCTGACCTTGCGACATCAGTGATGACAATAACAGCTGGAGGGGGGATTTAGGGAGCACATGGGAGCCTGGCCCAGTTCCAGTGCGTTCACTTCACAGCCCCCAGCACCCAGAGCCATCGTGTAAGAGATATTAGAGACAATATCCCTGGTGACACATCCACTTATGGGCTGGACTCACACCATCCCCATTCCCTCTGGACCTCCCTGTCTCCTCAGGCAGCACATTCTGGAATTCACCTCTCCCTGCATAAGGCAGAACTTGCTTGTCTCTAATTCAAACACTTTTTCCAGTAGTTTCATCCAATGCTCCTGGGACAAGAATCATGGTATTTCTTAGACAGCAATTCCACTTTGAAGCTCAGCATTGCACGGACCCAACTCGGATTATTCTTCCCTGGATGCAGTCAATTAAATGGCCTGATGTTTGTCAGAGTGAAGTTCACCCACGATCCTTTTGGCCCCTTCACTGAGTTTTGCAGGGCTGCTGACATTTTGGGCAGCACCATCCTGGATGCTGAACTGCCACCTCTCAAGTGCAGCTGCCCCTCCCAGCAGCAACCCCCTTCCCCCTTTCTGCTCCACAGAACACAGACATCTCCACAAGAAGCTGAACTTCCTGCCTTTCTTCTTTTTTTTTTTCCCTTAAATCACCTTGTATGCTTATTGAAACCCAAGCCCAGCTGCAGGGGACTATAGGAAATTAAGCTGCTTTCTGCCCATTTCCCAGGAAACTGGACAAGAGCCAGAAATAATCTGTCCTGGTTAAAATATCTGCATTTTGCAGATAGGCATCACCTCTATCCCCCTGGCATGCTGCTGAACTTCGCTTTGGAGGTGATAGAAGCACTTAGGAATAGCAAAAGGTCCTTCAGTTCTGAGTAGAAGTGTCTGTAAATGAGGATTTGGACAGTAGTTCTGTTGGTGGTTAAGAGATGAGCTGCCAATATCTTTCATTTGAGTGCAAGTAAATATACAACAAGGTGCAAAGCTTACTAACAGGGCAGAAATTTGGAATTATTAGGCTGTCTCAAAAAGGGATTAAACACAACCACAAAAACGATTGTATCTACTCTAAAAATCCTCCAGCTTCCTTATTACTGGCTAAGGACTGCAAAGGCACAAATATGGGTTAGAACACAGGGGAGAGAAAGGAATCACAGCCTGAACTTTCACCCAAATGTCTAAATTAAATCACAAGTCTTCCAAGGGTTAGAGAAGTCTAGATGCTTTTGTGATAATCACAAGCCACTGCATTACAAGGGTTTTTAATGCTCATAAGTGAAAATACCAATTATTGCAGCAGGATTTATTGGTATGTGCAGTCACAGGAAGGTGTGAAAATCCTGTAGACAAAGTGCCAGGCTTGTCCAGTGACAGCACTAAACTCCTCATAACCTTCAAATAATTCCCGAACTTGGGTCTTTGACCTGCACCCAGTTTCTAAACAACTTTGTGGATGATGTTCAGCATCACTTGACACTGAAATATGAGTTTCACAAGCTGGTTCCTCAGCACATTTTCACCTGCTGCTGCTCCCTGACTGCATCCACCCCCCCAGACCTGCAGCTCCATCCTTCGCACCTCCATTTCCACAGCCAGGGAATTCCCCTCGACTGTAGTTGACAACTGTCCCCTTGCCTCAAGAGACCATTATTTACTCCCCTCCTCACAGCAAGTCCTTTGGACCGTGGCTGTTGTCAGCTGCAGGTGGATCTTGGATGTCCTGTCGGGCTCTTTGACACGTGTCAAGTCCACTTTAAAAAAAAACAAACTTCACCTCTTGCAGCATTAAAATCATGCTCCCAATGAAACTTTTGCATCTCTGCTGCACCAAAATACTTTCAGCAGTTTGTAACTGTGATCCAGCTCGTAAAATGTTGCTTTCAATCAATAAATTGGATTTAAATTTGCCAGAACCCCTGGCTAACAGTGGTGAAGGAGCTGAGGCTGTGTGTGCAGCCTGTCCCCCCTCAGGGACAGACTGAGCCCCCGCCACGGAGCCCCTGGTGACGACCAGCAGCACCAGGACACGGCCACAGCTCGGACCTGCCACGAGACAGGAGCTTTATCCAGCTCCCCACATCACTCTCCTTGAGTGTGATTCCCCCACCCCTTCCCTTCCCCTTCCTCCAAGTTGAAGGCAGTTCACCACTTACGGTCATTTACAGCTTAGAGCCCAGCAAATCCAGAAGGTGTCTGATGAAAAAGAGGGACTAGCCAAGCATCTTAATCCCCCTGTTCATTCATGCTCTCTGTAATGTTCTTTCAGGCCTCTGCTGAGAGACTAGGCTGAAATGAAGGCTGATAAATTAGTCTGGAGGGAAACAAGGCAGATTCTGCTTGTAAAAGGTCATTCCAACTTTGTTCTGGGTGAGGGTTTATCTTGACTGCAGCTGCGACAGACAATGGCCGGGGCCTAAACGGCAGAAATCCAAGCTCTGCTCACGAAATTACTGTGCTGATAAGGGAGAATGGGCTTCAGGGAGATCTAAATGGGAAAGGGGAGGTGGGGGACAAGGGTGAAATGTAGGTATTTTTGAACACGACTGAACAGGGATGACACAATAAGATGCTCAATTAAAGCAGTGACTTGCCCGGGCATTATCGCAAAGCGAAGGAACACAGAACTGGGGAATCAGATCCAAAGGGAGGAAAGACCCACTGGTGTGTGCTGAGCAGACGGCCTGGAGAGGCCTGAACCTGCAGCCTGTGCCCCAGACAGGTTACGGGACACACCGAGCTCCGAGGTGGCTCTGAAGGGTCAGGCTCCTGAACCCTCCACCAGCCACGGTCCAGGGCATCACTTCAGCACAGGACGGGGACTTCCTGCACCAGCAGCGTGGTGCCAAGGGCAGCCCGAACAAGCCCCACTGAGGAGCGTGCACGAGCAGGGGCTGGGTGAGAACACCCTTCAGGGGAAAGCACTTTAAGTACATTTTGTGCCTTTCTGGGGCAAAGAGAGCAAACGATGGCAAGTCCTGACGAACAGCTCTCCGGTCTGCGCTTCTCACGTGCCCCCAGATCCATTCCTGAGGGATGCCTCTCCTTTATTTACACATCCCACTGGAATGTGCATGGCTCCATCAGTGCAGACACATTCCACGGTCACAGCCACTGTCACCTGTCTGGAACCCCCTCACAAAAACCAGCTCCACTCAGGCCTGGGCCCTGCCTCCAGCCTCGGGGTCCCAGCACAGGGAGGACATGGAGCTGCTGGAGCGAGTCCAGAGGAGGCCCCAGGATGATCAAAGGGATGGAGCAGCTCTGCTGGGAGGAAGAAGCTGAGAGAATTGGGATTGTTCAGTCTGGGAAGCAGAAGGCTCCAGGATGACCTAACTGCAGCCTGAAGGGAGCCAACAAGGAAAGATGGAGAGAGACTATTTACAGGAACCTGGAGGGACAGGACAAGGGGGAATGGCTTCAAACTGACAGAGTGTGGGTTTAGATTGGATATTAGGAAGAAATTCCTCTCTGTGAGGGTGGGGAGGCCCTGGCACAGGTTGCCCAGGGAAGCTGTGGCTGCTCCATCCCTGGAAGTGTCCAAGGCCAGGTTGGATGGAGCTCTGAGCAACCTGGGCTAGTGGAAGGTGTTCCTGCCCAGAGAAGAGGGTGGCACTGGATGATCTTTAAGGTCCCTTCTAGCCCAGGCCATTCTATGATTCTGTGACCTTGTCTGTTTGCTTTGGGAGAGGACAGAGAGGAGCAGGAAATGAGGAGGCACACAACCGAGTAAAGGTGGATGTTTTACAAGGACACTTCACAAAGCAGCTGGGCCTTAGTCACAACTGGAGAAACAGAGCACATGGTTGGGAATAACATTCCCAAAGACACGCCCATGATCTGGAAACGCTCCTTCCTGGAGCCAATTCACCACCTTCCTGACCACTGGAGCTCGTCCTGCAGACGTGCTTCTTCCATTCACGGGTCTAAAAATGACTCAAACGCAGCTTCACACCTTCCCCGGACAAACAGCCCTTGTTTTGCACCGTTGGACGCTTCCTGTCTCACTTTGCACAGGTCCCAGCTCTTTGCTGTGATGAAACGCACAGAAAGGGGAAAGGATGAATAATTAACTGCTGTGTTAGCAAGTGAAGAACAAAGTCCCACTGCTGCAGGAAGAGCAGCAGACCCAACTTTCCATTTCCATCTCTATATACAACAAACCTCCCCTGCTTTTCCAGAGCCAAGGAAGAAGCATCTGAAGTGCCAAAATGTGCGAAGTCCTAAATCCCACAAAGTCAGAGCTGCTACATTTAGCAGCTCTCCCAACCTGCACTGCTGGTCCGTGTTTGCCACGGGAAGAAGAGGATGGAGCCAAATTATGCAGAGAATGTGATTTTCCTGTTCTCTCAAAGTAATTAACACAACATCTTGCTCTGGAAAACTCACTTCTTGCATCGTACAGATCGAGGTAAGGAAGTTTAATTTAGAACCTTCGGACTTTGGGATTAACCAGGAACTCAGGAAGGTTTGCTAATGTCACAGACTTTTGGAGTCTAAACACAGCTCTAAGTATTTTATGGAAGAGATTCTTTCCTGTGAGGGTGGGGAGGCCCTGGCACAGGTTGCCCAGAGAAGCTGTGGCTGCCCCACCCCTGGAAGTGTCCAAGACCAGGTTGGACAGGGCTTGGAGCAACCTGGGTTAGTGGAACCAGATGATCTTTAAGGTCCCTTCCATCCCAAACCATTCCATGATTCTATGATTCTATTTAAGCTTTAACTCAAAGCTCAGTAATGACTTTTTGTAACCCCTTAACACAAGGCCACAGGAACTCGGGGGTTCAGCTACAACAAAAAAGGACCCTGGAAAATAACCGGGCTGAATCCCCAAACAGCCAACACATCCCTGACCCCCACACACAAGCAGCCTGGAAACCACCGAGTGAGTTATTTGACATTGCTCCCACCTCCTGTAACTGCAACGGAGAGAGTCCACGGAGCGATGCTCCTTCAAAGCTCCTGTATATTTATGGCTTCACTTATTGATCATTTCCTTTACAAAAGCCCACTGTGCTGCAGAGCTCCATCAGCCAGGCTTTTCTGGGAAGGGACAAAATCAAGGTTGGATTTCTCTGTAGGTTAACATTCCAGAGGGAGAAGCAGTGCCCTGCCTTCTGCAAGGCTTTTGACAATGAAAAGAGCTATTTTTCAAACCCTGTGGTCACCACTGAGCTTTTCATGGGATTTTCTTTTTCTCTCTCCTTTTTTTTTTTTTTTTAAAGTGTGGATGATAAAATCCTGCTTCAGGAGCTGGTATTCATGGATGTCTCTCAAAGACGAAAAGAAAATATTTATTTCCTTTTTCTGCTTGTGAATCAGAATGTTCTATTTAAAGAAAGTGCCCTCTGCCGGATTGCTCATGAGTTATTACCCCTTATGGAAATAGAGGAGAAATATCAGGAGGTATTCTTAGTCATTCCCTTCCCCTGTCTCTTCTTTTTTTCCCTTAATTCCTTATATACCCATGTTTTAGCCAAGTGCCTAAGATAGAGCAAGATATCTTGGCATTCTTGGGCCTAAAAAAGACCTACTCTCTTAACCCTGACACTGAAGCATCTGGTGAAACGTCAAAAAACGGGACAAATTTCAGTCGTTTCACTTGGATGTCATAAAGGTGCATTTTTCATTTTCATCCAGGGTCAAAATTCATAAATGAACCCCCCAAAGGATGCAGCCGTAGGGAAAGGGATTTTGCCTGTGGGATGATCAGCTTCTCCCGAATCCAAAGGCACGGGCACGTTTGTGATGCCGGGCACAGGAAACAGCCCAGCAACTGTCAGGGCCTGGAAGCTGCCTCTGCCCCTTCCCCGTGATGCCCCCTGACACCAGGACAAAGGCAGACGCCGCCGGGAAAATGGAAGTGTGGGTGTCCTCCCACAGCTGCTCCCCGGAAAGGGGACAGCCTTCAGCACGTCCAAAGCTGAGCGACCCCCCTGGCCCCAGGTCCCGCAGTATTCAGGGGCTTTACAGATCAGGAATTTATTTCTCCTCCTTGAGATTTCTCTTTTCACGTAAGTGCCGGGTTTTGGTCTAAAGCAAAAGTTTCTCTGCAGTTTCATATAAATGTGAATAAAAATTCTAACTGGGGCTGCTGTTGGCAGCTCCTCGTGGCTGAGGGCACATCTGGGCAGCCCCAGGGTGCTCCTACCTTCTATTTTCCTTCTGAAACCACCCACAGATCCTTTCTTTTTCAGGGTAATTCCAGACCAAAAAAAAAAAAAAAAAAAAAAAAAGAAAAATTAAAAAAATTTTGAGAAATTCTGAAATAACTTTGCCTGGGAAATAAATCTAAATCTCTGCTGCCCATCCCCTCCACGTGGGTTTGAAAACCCCAACTCCTGAGCTCCTTTTCCCTGAGCAGGAGAAGCTGTCCCAGTAACATCATTCTCCAGCCAAAGGGACAGGCAGAGGCCAGGGAGAATGAATGAATCAGGGGACGCACCAAGGGAAATGTCATCACATCCTTCCAGCCCACGAGCCGAAGGCACAGTAGAGAGGGATGAGTGCAAGGAGATCTGGGCACTTCTTTGCTCATTTAAAGGACTCACACTTTTTTTTAGCATCTGTAGTGAAGAAACAGGACAAACAGGAACACGCTGCTTTAACTGTATCAGCTTTGAAAGGGAAAAGAGGGAATTTCTGTGTGTTCTTTTAACTGGGAAGCAAAACCACCACAGTTAGAAGAATCTCAAAGGCTCCTTCCTATTTTAATATTTTCCAGATATTTTAGCATCTTAAAAATATATACTTTTAAAAATATATTTTAAAGATGGTTTAGTATTTTTGAGACTCAAGGAAATGCAATATAATTCTCCCTTTAGCATTTAAGGCCAGACATGCGAAGTAAATTTCCCTTGGCGCTTACGAGCATTTCTGAAAACAAACAAAATAAAAAAGACCCTCATGCTAAAATTTAAACCTCCTATTTTGTGGGAAAACAGGGAGGTTGAACTGCTGTGAATCACTGACACTATAAAGCATGTTCAAAACCCAGCAGTTTTCCACTGGCCCAGATGTGGAGCCAGAATTCTGCTCCAGCCGGAGCTGTCGGCTCCTCTTTTTTCCACAGTTATTTGTCTTCCATGGGACAGTTTCTATCTTCACCCTCAAGTATGAAATGAAAGCACTTATTTTTCCTGTGTAAAGGAGCAGCCTGGCTCCAACGCTTCAGTGCAAGGGAAGTCTTTGTGCTTCAGCAAATAATCTCTCTTAAAATATAAATTAAAACAGAGGAACTAATAATTATTTATCACTGGTATTTACCCTGTGAAGCAAGCTGAGCTAAAATCATCATTGCTTCCAAGTTCCCTACAATTCAGTTACTAAATTTCCCTCCAGGATGACATTCCCATTCTTCTCTCAATTAGCAAAATAAGCAGCACTATGATAAATATCATCATTTATTCAAAGTGATCAAAATCATTGTGTAATCATGTTATCTTATTTTTTTTTTTTAGGTCTCAGAGGCCATAAAGCACCAACACGGTGATTTATTTGGGGTGCTCTGAGTGGCATGTTCCGTGTCAGCAAGGCGGGGACTAATGGCATCAGGAGAAATCCAGTCACATCACACTGAATAACCACGAGGCTTTTGGTTTGGGTGGTGTCTTTTGAGGACTCAAAAGAGAGATAAACGTGATCGGCAGTGTCAGGGACCGGGGCCCAGAGGGAAAACACTGAGCTCAGTGTCCTGCTGAATCACCCCCGGGAGGGGCTGGGGCCGGAACAGCGACACAGCTGATGTAGTTTTGTGACACGAGCGTGAATCACTCGCTGCCAGCCCATGTCCGAAAAGCCCTTCAGTGAGAGGTGTGGTTTAATTTAAAGAATATTTTTAAAGGCATATTCCACAAGGCAAATCAAGGAGCAAGAGAGCGAAGCTGAGCTGCAGACACAGCAGGGCGCGCGTTCTCCCCACCGTGACCCAGGCCCCTCCTGTCCGGCCAAAAGGAAAAACTTCTACAATAAAAATAATTACACATCTCTTTTTTTTTTTTTCCCCAAGATACGGCAAGTAGGACACAGCATTCTGCATCCCCACTGGTGGTTTAGGCTGTTAGGAGAAATAACGAGTGAACCTGAAAGTTTCAGCAAATAACATTCTTCTTGTACCTCCCGGAGTCCGACCTGGTAACATCAGAGCCAGGGCTGGGGAGAGCAGTCCACGTGAAAACAGAGCTGGCCCTACCTCCAGACATGAGGTTTGGAAGTTTCCTCTGTGTTTCCTGAGGACTTAGGGTACAGTTAACTGCTTTGTTTCATTTTCATTTTCACAGATCTGCCCTTACGGGAGGTTGAGAAGAGGAAGCTGTTTCTGCAGCGCTAATGCTCGGAGAGAAGGGAGAAATCCATTTTCAAACCAAAGCCCTTCACGGCACATTTTCCAACCCCCGAAACATTACTTGGTTTTCTTCTAGAATACAGGAATCAGAAGAAAACAGACATTAATCGTGAAGCACGTCCTACAGAACAACACCACCAGCATTTTCCAGCAATACTGGGATGGTGCTAAGGAGTGTTCACTTTGCAGCCATTCCAATTCCAGTGGCACCCGGAGCTTAGTCAAAGCCTGACAATAAAATTACTATGATAAAAGGCAAGAAATTTTTGTGGAAAGGCAGAAACACTGTTAAAACTACGGGACTGATGACTACTGAAAACAAACAAAAGACCAGCAGGTTTTCAGGATTTGGGGGGTTGGGTTTGCACTCCCCCAACGTGGGATTATCAAGAGTCTAAACTGCAGGAAACCAACTGAGAAGTATGAAGAGAGAAGAGATTGGGTGTGAAGAACAGATATCATTCCTGAAGTAAAAATACTAATAGAAGAGTTAATTCAGGTATAACAGTAATGTCTCAACTGGCCGGAAATGAGGAATTATGTGGGGAAGTCTTACAACAGCATTCGACCCACAAATCACTGCAAGTCAAAACTACAAGTTTCTGAGAAACACTGACCAAAAAACAATGTCAAAGTGCAGAAGGAACACTTCTCATGGTACTACAATCCCCAGATTTGTTAGATTCATCGCTACTGTAAGAAACAGCACACAGAGGCAAACGCCAGCAAGTTCCAGGGTGACAAAAAACTCCTCCCCTTTCCTTTTTTTCCCTTGCTATCAATTGCCTGCCTGCCCAATTTCATGAACAGAGGATGGAAACATATCCCAAGTTACAATTTCCCAGCAATTTGCCATCAGGTAGAGCTGCCCAGGACATCTCTTCAGGGCTTTTCCAACCTTACACTGGAAGGGAATGGCTCAGAAACACCCACGCAGGATTTATTCAGTGAATTCTGCTCGCCACATGGAGGGATTCCTGTGTGTTGGTGCCAAGTGAAATGCTGAAGGTACTGAGTTCAGGTCCCTGAACTGTCTTTAAACACACTGGGAAGTGGAAAACTTCAAGAGGTATCTGCAAGTACAAGCAGGGTCCAAAGAGAGAGCGTCAGGGTGGGTGGGGGACAGTGTTTGAGGACACCTGATGGAGGACAAACAGTCCTCCTCTGAGGTGTGAAACGCACCGGCCAAGTCAGAGGACAAAGGAACAGCTGAAATGTGAGAAGTGACACGGAGAAGGAAAGTTTGTTCAATTACACTACGAAAACAAACAGTATCACAAAGCCAAGGTGGTTGATAGAAAGGGCTCCTATCAGGGCTGGCACTCGGAGCACAGGGGATGTGGGGAACATTTCTTAAAGCCGTGAATGCAAATACCAACTTTTATCAGAAATAGAGAACACAAGGACAAAGCTTGGCCAAGGTCACAGAAAAAAAAGGTTTGCATTGCTCAGATTAGATCTGACTTCTGACAGCCAGGGAGGACTGCACTGTGCTCCGAAAAACCAGCCTTAAAACAAAACAACCAACAGAAAGATACACGAAACCAGCAAATGCCACCTATAGATATTTGGGTCAGAAAAAGGCAATTCACCTTTCTGAAGGGGCCACTTCCACTTTGCAGCCCACAAATAATCAATATTGCATATTCCCAGAGAGAAATTGTGCCCGGCTTCAGAGAGACCTCGAAGCGACCGGAACCCTCCTGAGGGAATCTGGAGCTGCCTCACACCTGCAGCCTCCCTGAGCCAGGCTGTGTATTGCCAGGACAGTAACAGGGAGTTTTCTCCCCAGAAAACCCCAAGTCTTGAAACTCATAGAGTAATACCAATTTAATATCCTGTAATGATATTCACACAAAAGAAGCCAAGACCAAGCTGAACTTCTGAGGAATGTCACTGGAGGGAACAGAGGGAATCAAAAGCCTGAGCTGAATTTCCCTCTTTTCCCTGTACTAAGACAGTAAGAAAAGGAAACTCTCCACTCAGTCGTTCAGCCAAACTCTGGTTTCAGCTCTTCAGACATTTCCTAGTGCAGAGCGACAAAACACAATTGACTTTGATTCTTGCAACAAGTGTTTTCTGCTGTTTGCTGCACTTCAGACACACTGAAAAAGTAAACAAAAACATCTGGGCCTACTTCTTTGGGCTTCTCTGAATCCAACTGCTCACTGATTTTTGACTTCACGATCAAGAGTGTAAATATAATCAGACACAATTTAAAATGTGAATGCGTCGGCCTGGCCGTTCTCACCTCGGTGTCTAAGAAAACAGGGCTCCTGTGACTGCACTGCTGGCTCCCCCCTCGGTGAGCCTTCCACTTCCATCCTTAGCTGCTTCCCACCCTGTACTCCAGTGTTTTGTAAACCACCTCACATCAGTAGTGGCCGATGGAGAAAACAGGCCAAGTCACCGCTTCACCCCGGGAAAAAGGAGGGAAAATTGAGCTCCCGCTTATTTTGAGGGACAGGCCTGCCCCATCCAACAGCCCGTGTGTCCTGTCAGGAATCCTCTGTGCCCCAGCTGCTCCACAGCCTCCTCCTTAGGCCAACAACCAGCAGCTGCCACGGTAGCAGGGGGGTGGTGGGTTGGGATGGGCATGGGGACTGGAGGGAAGGAATTCTGTAGGGTGTAATGGACACTGGGTGTGCTGGAACAGGACTGTGGACACAGAGCAGAACTCCTGGGCTGCATTTCACTGCTCACAGAATATACTGTATTTCAGGATAATTAGGGATACAGACAGTTTCAAATCAAGAATGTAGGAGCAGAAGAGACAGAGATGACTTCTGGGACAAGCCCAGAAAAGCAGGGAGAAAGGTGTGAGTTGTGGGATAGAGCTATTTTTTCCTCTTGAGAACAGTTTTTTGTGTTTAGCTCTTAGGGAAAAATGACTTTCACGTTTCTTCATCTTTGCTGCGGAACAAGAACTCGAGAACATCTGGGCAGGTAATGGGTACATGGTATTTCCCTCTGAGCAGTTAATAATCCCTGCTCCGCTGACAGGGCTGGGAGTCAAAGGTAACACCCCCAACGACAGAACACGGTGCCACTAATCCCATTCCCTCCTCCGCGACAAGTCCCGAACACAACCTCGAAATGACAAGCACTTGATGAAGTGACCCGACATCATTTAAAACCAACCTTCCAAAATGGTGCCAGAGCAGTTTTTGTAGCCCAGGAAGGGATCTTAAAGGGATTTCTGCTGATTTTAAACACTTCAGGTTATTGGGGGAGGGGGTAAAATTACGCAGGGAAACTGCGGCACTGGCAAAGTCACCGCGTCTGTCCCCAGGCCACCAGGCCCCAGTCCAGCCTCATGAACACTTGGCAGAGAAGAGAAATGAATGTGGTGATCACATTCCACACGCTTACCTCCCATCCAAAGTTTGTTTCCTTTAATGTGCTCCTCTGTCCTGTCATATAGGGTCCAAATCTTTCCCCAACTTCAATCTTCTTTTTGGCCCAAATCCCTAGCCCTGCCCCTGGGATCGAAGATTCTCTGAGTTCAAAATCTGGTGGGATTGGAATGTCATCAGGAATGTAGACGGGAGCTTCATAAGGTGAGCCCTCCTTGGGAGTGAAGTCCTCACTGGTGGGAAAGGGTGACGGAGGTCCCACGGGAATGGGGGACATTATACTGTCCTCAGTTTCCTCCTCTGCGCTTTCGCCAGCAAGGAGATCGGGGTCGGTCTCGTACATATTATTTACAATCTCGCTGTCACCTAAAAGGGGAAACAGCAGAACAAAACACACTGAAATACTCAGGTGAACATTAGTTAATCTCTTCTCGGGACGAAGTTTCACAAAGCCGAGCTCACACACCTGAAGGATAAAAAGACAAACCTCCCTTGGAGAGCTCGGGGGGGCTGAGGTGAGAACACTCACGCTGCCTGCACGACAGTCAGGGCTGCTGAGGGCTGGGGTGGAGGTGAGCACAGCCTGACATGTCCTATGGGATCAGGGTTCCTGGAGTGCTTGTCTTTCAGTTTTGGAGAGGGGGAAGAAAACACAGAAGAAGATCGAGGTTCCCTTTAACCCTTGGCTGCTTTAACTGGCTCAGCGTATTTTGTAGAGGGGGAGAAAGAATAGGGAAATTAAGCTAAAGCCAAGCTAAGTTTGGCAAGAACTGTTTGCCTGGTATTTGGGTTCCTTGGGTTCAGCGTGTCCCCCAGCAGAAGCCGTGGCTGAGGTGACCTCCCAGCAAAGCACCTTTGTAACAAAAGCATCACCAGCTTGTCATCACAGAATCCCAGAGTGGTTTGGGTTGGAAGGGCCCTTAAAGATCATCTCCTTCCACCCCTGCCGTGGGCAGGGACACCTTCCACTGTCCCAAGTTGCTCCAAGCCCCGTCCAACCTGGCCTTGGACACTTCCAGGGATCCAGGGGCAGCCACAGCTTCTCTGGGCAACCTGTGCCAGGGCCTCACCCCACTCCCAGGGAAGGATTTCCCCCTAATACCCAAGCTAAACCTACTCTCTGTCAGTGGGAAGCCATTCCCCCTTGTCCTGGAGTGAAAACACTGGACACAGAGGGTAAAAAACTTTGGGGTTTTTTCCAAGAGGAGTCAATTGCTAAGCAAGGACATTCATTCGTAATGAAAACGGGGCTTTTTCATCCAAAAAGGAAAAAAGCGGGGGGAGTGAAACATGGAGGGGGAAAAGAAAAACACATTTGTCATAGAACACAAGTAGCTGAAGCATTTTTGGGAGCAGCTTTGCCATCTCTCAATTAAACATGAGGCAGCAGGGCCGTGCTCCCTGCGCAGGAGCTCCCACTACGATAACAAGGCCAACAACCACCCCATTGTGGACCCTCCACACGGGAGGGACTCCCACCCTGCATGTTAATGGCTGGCCCCTGATGTCATCGGGGGGAGCAGCACCCAACAAAAATCCCAGCTTTCACTGCAGCTCTGGCTGCCAGGCAGGAACCGTAGGGAAGAATAGCTGGAAAAGCACGGCTTGAGTTAAGGTATATATAATTCATCCCTTCCACAGCCTCAGAATGCACCTTCTGTCTGCAAGACACATCTCCTCCTCTGGTTTTTTTATGCCTAATAAAGATTTTCCTGAGTTCATGCCTAAGAAACCTGGTGGCAGACTTGACTAAAGAGGAGGATTTTGATTCCTTTGCCAACATTTTTTTGCTCCAGCTTTGGAGAAATACAGAGAACTGCCTGCTACAGCTTACATGGGTTTCCTCTGCTAGAAAGGGCAGCCCTCCCTACTCAAACATGTCGCCAGAGCCGAGCTTTCATGAGCATGAGATACTCCATCATCCTGAAAATACTTGTGGTTGCAGTAAATGTTTTCTCACCCAGTATTAGCAAGTCAAATTATTTTCTCCTCTATGATTAGCCTCTTCTGCACTTAAGAAACAGGAATTCCAACTGAGTTGAAAAGCAAAACTAGGTTTACTGGAGCACAACCTGTGAAAATTTCCAGAGGATACAAGTAAAATATAAAGACATCTCGCTACTGAACACTGTAATTTCATTTCTTCCATGGGACAGTTGGGGCAGTTCTGAATAAATTTTAATTTACTCTGAAGCTGAACCCACATCTGACTGACCTCCTGTTTCAAGAGAAATCACAAAACACAGGTAACCTGTTCCTTCTGCCTTTTCAGCTGCTAAAATCAGTAACCAGGCACTGGTAACAGGCATGAAATGACAGTGAAAGGGAACATTTTTGCGTCATGATGGTTCTGACACCAGAGATCCCCAGTGGCATCTGTGGGAGCAGAATCACGGAGAGGCAGAAGTGTGAACGTTGGGTTTGTCACCACAGTCCAATACTGAGATAACAGAGTTGATGAGAGGATTCCTCTCACCCTGTCACTTGTTGTCTGGTAGGAGATGCTGATCCCCCCCAGTTACAAACTCCCTTCAGGGGTTTGTAGAGAGTGAGAAGGTCCCCCCTGAGCCTCCTTTTCTCCAGACTAAACAACCCCAGCTAAAACACACAGGTGTGGTAGCTGATCTTCTCCACACGTCCTGTTTATTCCAGGGATTTGGGAAAATCCAGCAGCAGGGGTTCAGTTCGGACAACCGTTGGTTCCAGACTGCCCTCACTGCCTCTCTACCCTTTGTCCCCCTCAGCGCTCCTCTCAGCTTTACTCCACGTGGGACACAACTGGTTAAAAATAAAAAAATGTATTAAAGAAAGCAGGGAACAGCTTGTTTTTTTGGGAACAGCCCCCAGCCCTCCCGAGCTCCATCCCAAGTCGGCGCTGCCATGGAGAGCTGGACGTGGGCCGTGGCCACTCGCTGGTGACAACCATGCTGTCCTACAGCTGTCCCTCTTCCAGCAGCAGGGATTGCAGGGCTCTGGAATGTCTGCTGATGTGAAAAGCGGGACAGAAATACAACTTGACCTTATTGTTACTGTCATGAAACTAAAATTAGTCCCTCAAAGCTCACCAGCAAAACGACTCGATAAAAAGACCCATTGAAAGGTTGTTTCCACAGATAATCAGATATGGGCATATGCTGAAAATCTGTGTGACACCAATGAGGGTCCTGCAACAATGAGAGTGATGGTTTAGTGTTGGTGAGAGACCTCATGAATAATCTATATAGCAGCTGTAATGAAAGGAAAAGAAAGTCTGATGTTAAAGGAGATCGTGGTAGGTGGAGTAATGTGTTAGAGTTTGGGTGGGTTTCTGGTATGTTTTGCATTTGGTAACAATAATAATAATAATAACAACAATAATAATAATAATAGAGATGTAGCTGGGAGGTCACCTCAACCACAGCTTCTGTTGGGGGACACACTGAACCCAAGAAACCCAAATACCAAGCTGATGATGATGATAATAATAATAATAATAATAATAATAGTAATATTTAATCCTGCTAAGGAAATGCCAAGTTATCTGAGATTAATGAGCATTTGCTACGCTCACAGACACTGCAAAGAGCATCTTTGACTCCTTCACTGGGGACATTTGCAGGACGTACCAAGAGTTTCCAGTGGGCAAGCAGTGCCTGATCAGCAGCACCATCTGCCTCGAGTGTCACTGACCTTGAAATAAATATAAAACTGGGCCTGCTCCCACATTCCTGCTGCCCCTGGAGCTCCCATGGAGAGCAGTGGGAATGCTCGGAGCAGGGAGAGCACGGGGCTGAGCCCGAGCACTTTCATCACCCTCCCGGCTCCGGCTGTCGCTGACACGGGGTGACTTTGCAGGCTCAGACTTGGCAGAGAGCTTCAGGACGGGCTGTTCACAGCAAAGAGCTCATCTCTACCAGGGCACAAAACAGTGCCAGGCTGAGCCCACGGCGCTGCCAGGGCAGAGGATGCTCCCGTGGAGCTGGGCGGTGAAAACACAACGTGTGTGTGTAACCAGGTATTCTGATTTTCTGCACGAGCAGGAGAATGACAGGCACCCACTGAGCTCAGGCTTTGCCTCGGAACCCGGAGCCTCCGGCCCAAGGAAAGAATTTGAGCTGAGGAGTAGAAAATACAAATATTCACACAGAATTGTGACTTTGTACCCAAGAGTGAAACCACACAGGCAGAGACCGACCGGCACTTCTTCCTCGGGGATTAACTGGTTGTTGAAAGGGTTTTTTAATCCACTATCCAAACTTTGCAACTCCTTCCTAACTGTGAGTTAGACACACCTACAGGCATTAAAACCTCAGTGTTGTCTAGAACTGTTGGTTATTGGTCTGTTATCGTATAAAATATCATCAGGAAAATACCCACTAGGCCAGGACTTCCCTGGGATTCATTTCCATTTTTCTGGCTCTACAGGAAGAGCAGTGGGTGACCTCAAACATCTTTTCCAACCCAAAGAGGGATGTTGCCACCACCTCTACAACCCCATGGACGTACTGAGGTTCCTGCACTGTGTGATTTTCCTTTACAAACATTCCCCAGAGAAGAAAACAAAACAGTCAAACAAAACTATTCCAGATATAATGCTTCTTTAGGAAAAAGATATTAACTATTTGAGCATTTTGAGCAATATTTTGAGGGGCATCGAGCAACCTGGTCTGGTGGGAGGTGTGCCTGCTCCTGGCAAGGGGTGGAATGAGATGATCCCTCCAACCCAAACCATTGCATGATTCCATGATTCTGTATTTCACAACTCCAGATAACAAGACCACTTATATTTTGAACTCTGGGGTGACAGGATTCTGCCCCTGTTTGCTGGGGGCTCAGAATGTTTCACCACCAAATATAAAGTCATTTTTCCTGACCCATCTGTAGAGAGGAGGAACTGGAACGGATCACCAGCATCAGAGCCCAGCTCAACTGTGAGCACAAACATTCACATTAATCGAGGATGTGCCTAACTACTGCCAACAGCCAATGGGCCTCATCACCTCAGGATATTGTGCTGCCCATCGTAATTTAATTCAGGTAAATTATAAGCAATACCTGCCCTGCCCCCTTTCTGCACGGGGAGTTCTGCAGGCGCCTCACTCCTCGCTCTGCCCTGACCGGGGCCACAGCTGCCAGCAGGACGTGCCCAGAACTTGGCAGGCACATCTCTAAACCACAAAGGGCACTGCAAAGTCCCAGAGAACACCCACCCCAAAGTGCCTTGAGCGCAGGATGATCCCAGTGATCAGATTGCCACCTGATGGCCACAGCTGAAATACAATAGAAAATGCCTGATCGGGTCCCTGCCGGACTCATCTGCCCAGCCCTCTCACACAGCCTCAGCCCACCAGTGCCCAGCTCTTCGCAGCCCAGGAACCGGCATCTCCTCCCTCACAGGCCCACGTCGTGTGGCATGCAGGGATTCTGCAGCACGTTCTGCCATCGGCAGCAGCCAGAGAAGTCGAGGTGTCCCCCACAGTCCTCAGGGACACCACTGTTGGGGTTACCCAGCAGTGCTTCCCCACTCACTCTGCTGGTGAAGGTGACCAGCTCTTGGGCAGGGCAGGTCTCCTACACAGCCACATTTCCCCCAAAGAAAGGAGTGGCTGGTATTTGTAATACACTAAAGACCTAAAACTCAGTGTAAGACCCTCTCTGGAAGCTAGTCTGAAATATTTGGGTTCCCTCCTGCCAGAAGGGGTGTAAATTAGTGACAAAGCAGGCAAGAGAAGAGTCATTGCTCTTTCATTAAGGACGGGACTGAAGCATTAAATGCTTTATGGCCATAAAAAATGGGGTTTTTCCCCATCCATGGACAAGATCAATTTAATTATAATGGCTGTAAGGGAAGGACAACAAACAATAACTTATTTAAGGCTCTCGAGCCCATCACACAATTTCTTCCTTCCCTTCACTATAAGAAGCTTTTGCCTCTAAGCTGTACTGGTATCTACAGGGTTTGCTGGGGGATACTGGTCTGAAAGCAACACAGTCAGCACCCAGAGCAGAACCTGCCCATGGGGAACCTCCTGGACACCCCTGGGGACCAGGGCTCTGGGCAGTTCTTGGACTACACAGGATGCTCTGACAGGTTTCCCATACACCTCTGACTGCTGCAGCAGGGGAAGGAAATTCTGCTTTAAATGACCATTCAGAAATGGCTTTTTTCTCTTTCATTCACTCAAAAAAACCCCTTCACCTTTACAGGTTTTACGGTTGAAAAAACTCTTGGGCAATAAATGCACAGGCAGGGAAGTGGTCACAAGTGGGAAGTGGTTTTGCCCCCGTGCCACGGTGCCAAAGGAATGTCACACGAGCTGCTTTTACCTTTGAGAAATGGTGCTGGGAACACAATCCTCTGTTAATTTTTCACTTTAATGGGCACTTCTGCTACAACTTGCTGTGGTTTTGCCTATTTTTCTGAACATATCCAGAGATACACAGCTTGAAATAGTACTTTTCTTCCCTTTAGATTCCCCCTAAATCTTGGGCATTTGATACCAGATGACACTATCACATCAAGCACATTGGATTATTTCTCAGTGGAGTAAGCCTGGTTCTCCCTTAGACAATGTCCAGAGCCTTTCATAGCTCCCTGAAAAGCACCTCAAATGCTACAGTTAAAAGGAATTACTAAAATTAAGAATGATTAAGAATTAGGGACACTCAAAAGGGCTCTGGGTGAGATCTGGTGTTTCCCATTCCCTGTTGGAGATGCAACGGCTGCACAGTTGGGACAGGGTAAGTCCCAGGTCCCTGGCTTTGCCCAGCTGACAGATCAACAGCCAGATGGCACTGAAAAGGTGTGCACAGGAAATTCAGACCCTGCTGACCTCGAATCACGGAATACTCAGTGAGATCTGAGCTGATCCCGTAACAAACCCAGTCCAACAGACACCCAGACTGCACTCAGCTCGGCTCTGTACCTTCCCCTGGAACACTGTAGTTATGTTTTACTCACACTCTACGAAGCACAGTGTTTTGGGAAGGAAGGAGCAGGAAGGGTGCTGATGGTGTGAACGGGATCCTGGAGGTGAGTGGTCAGGTCCCCAGCCCCGACGGACGCAGCTGCTCCAACCTCGGGTGGCCAAGCTCCTGCAGCCCAGAACCGTCACCCTGCCAGCCCCAGACACTCCCGCTTGTTTATTTGGAATTGTCATTGAGATGAAGCCCAAAGGAGACACGAGTTCTAGCACATCCCTGTGGAACATTTCAGACAAGCACAAGCTCTGTGCACTGCCAGCGCAGGAACCTGCCACAGGTACCACTGGGGCTGGGGCTGGGGCTGCCACCCAAAGCGTCTGAGCACAAAACACAGGGACCCTCCCCGGCTCTGTCTGATGCAGAACTGCTGCAGAATCCATTAAAAAACAATTTAGTCCTGGGGAATTCTCTGAACTGCAGAGGCAGTGTGGGATGAGGCAGGAGGAGGAGGCAGGAGGAACGAAAAGGAAGAGAACTACGATAAAACCCAAACATTTCAAGCGCAGCCCCTTTCCCGTGTTTACTTTGTATATTCATTTTTCAAGTTTCACGTTCATGCTCTGTTTTGTCTTAGCTGGAACTACACCTCTCATAGCAGCTTCAAGTCGTTTTATTAAAGAGAAACAGAAAGCAGATCCAAAGGAGCTGTAAGAGCAGATGACGACTGAGCACAGAGTTAATCGGGTGCATTTTTCAACAAACATTCTAAAAGCAGTTGCTTCAGAACTTGGCTGTAAGGAGAACAGGTATTAAGGATTTCAAGTGCCTTTGGTTTTAAGCAAAAAAATTAAGTGTTTTCTTTTATTAAGGGATTTCTGCTGGCAGAAATGAAGAATAAAGCTTGAAACAGTATTGCAGTGTGTTCCTTAATACGCATTTTCCTCTAGTAAAACCAGCAGGGAAAGTGTCCAAATTACTCCACACTAAATGCCAGTATTATATTTCCAGTAAAAGTCTAGTTCAACCAGGGATCAAAAATATTTCCACATAAGATCCTTTTAGAATCAAACTCTTCAGAGAATGTTGTTGTCTGTAACTATTTTCACCTGGACTCTGTATCCATGGTTTTGTTTTATATTTGAATTCAAACTGACATTTCTACAAATTGTGCTAGGGTAAAATATTAATTCAATGCATGTTTGAGTGCAGAGATGAAGTAGGTTTTTAGGAAAAAAAAAGAAAAAGCTGTACTATCTTACTATTAGAGCCACTAGAAAAAATAGTAGCCTTTGGGATTTCTGTCTCTAAACTATTTACAAGATAAAAGGTCCAACGAAGCGTCACGAGAAACGTACAATGTATTACCAGAGTGGTAACAAACATTTGTGAGGAATCTACGGAAATAACACAACAGGAAAAAATTTTGGGAAGGAAGAGAGGAAAGACTGAAGAAAAGCTCCACTTTGTACAGAAAAATCATCATTGCTCCTCAGTGGTTTGCTTATTTTTGCCACAAAGCCCCTCCCCACCACTACAGAAACGCTCCGGTCCTGCCGAAATTCCTGCGCCTGGAAACGCAGCAAAGTGGAACTTCCAAAGCGCCCGCGAGAGAAATTCTGCGCTGGGAGCAATGTCACCCAGCTCCAACAAATAAATCAATGCGCTCGGAGCAGCTCTCCAAAAACTAACAGCCGACGCTGGATATTTCTCTCAGTCCTGGATGTCAAAGCGCCGAGCGAGAATAAAGCGTTTGTGAGCCTCCAAAAGGAGCCCTCGCAATTGGAATTCACAGCTCTGCCAAGCCAGGGCTCTGCGGCTGTTGTCACCGTCTCATTGTCATTCCGCTCACTGTGGGTTCCCCAGGGTCCAGAACAGGAGTCCTGGCATTATTAACACAGCAGATTAATAGCAGCGGGGAGAGACATTCTCACAAACACGCTAAATATTAATATTAATCGATAACAATTTCGAGTTCCCGACGTGAGGCGGACAAACATACCCCGGGCCTGGAGGAGAGGAGGGAGGGCAGAGCAGGGAAGGGGACACTGTCCGCAGACTCTGGGAATAAAAGGGAATCAGTGAATCAATGCAGGACAGAGGACGGAGCCGTGAGGTGGGTGTCAAAAGCAGAGCTCTATTTTCAGAGGCACACAGGCACATTTTAATGCCACAATATAAGTTGGGTTTTCCATCCCCGGCCAAAAAAATTCCAGGGAAGCTCACCCATTATATATCGCAAGAGAAACAGCAGAGCTCTGCTGAAACAGGGGAAAAAATCCTTCATATTATTTCTACCATCCTGGCTGCACTCTGCAAACTGGATTTTCCTCAACACTCAGAGCACTACACAGATATTTTTTAAATTCAGATACGCCCAGATGTACCAGATTTCTAGATTTGCGTTTCAAGATGTTTTGTACAAACTATCCCTTAATTTTAAATTAAAGAAAAATTTGTAAAACTTGTTGCATTTTTTCTAGTGGATTAGCCTGATTCTTTAAATTCAGTATTTGAAAGTCTTTATCACTACCTCACACTCTTTTTAATTACAAACAGCAGAAACAGAACACAGAGCACTTGCTGTCAGCCAAGGAGGTTCCCAAATGATCCACCCCCCAACGTCTGCGTTGGTTAAACCAGATCAAACCATGTCAGCTCAAGATCTCTTCACAGAGCACAAACCCCACCCAGCCACGAGTCCCCCTCGAGCTGTGTGGGACCAACGGGGCCTTTTTATTCAGAGACACATTTTCGCAGTGGCCTCAAACTTCAGTTTAACCCAAAAATGTTTCTGGCAGACCTGAAAATGAGTGGAAGATCTGTGTGAAAGCCCCTGTTTGCACAGAAGAGGCTGCCCGAGTTCTGCCCCAAACACACAGACGAAGGGCTCTCAGACCCCCAGTGCAGCTTTTCTCTCTGGGGGTTCACACGACTGGCACACGGGGACGAGGCGCACGCCCCTGTGCACGGGGGACAGCAAAGCTGCCCAGCAGGATGGGGACGGGGGGACACAGCTCTGCACCTCCTCCTGGACCACCCTCGGGGGTGGTTCTGCCTCGGAGGACACCGAGAGCCCTCGGGCTGAGCTGCCCCAGGTCTGCAGGAAGAGCCTGAGCTCAGCCCAGCCCCCAGGGGCTGCTGTGGGGTCACAGGTGCTGATGGCTCTGCTTCAGGGGTGCACAGCTGACCCCTGGCTGGGGACACAGGTTTGCTTTACCTGTTACAGGAGGCACCCTGGCTTTGGCTCCCGAGTTTCTACTCACAACCCTCAACTTTTCTTGATTGGAAAGTGTGGTTTGGCCACGATCCCATGTCCCTGTCCCAGGCCCGTGGTTCAGACCGGACAGGGCTCTGCAGAGAGGGATCTCAGCTGGACTCCTAAGGGTTCCCTCCCAGAAAGCTGTTAGACCCTATGGATTCAGTTGTGAAGCCCATGGAATGCTGGGGGGTTTTGCAGCCAGCCCCTGACTCACTTCGTGTTCCATGTCACTGCTCCTGCACGTCCCCAACCCTCCTCCAGAGCCACCAAGCCCGATGGCGGCCCTGGCACCACAGGGGACGTCACAAGCAGTTGTGTTTTCTCAGTGTCCTGGGCATCTTCTGGGCACCTTGAGAGCTTTGTGACCCCACTGTCAGCCCTTTCTTCCTGAAGCAGGAACTACCAACTGCTTTTTCTGACCAGTAATTGCCCATCAATTGATGATGCAGCTTCGTGAAGGGAAGAACATTGTGACAACCAAAAACCACAGCAGTAACTGAACCTCAGACGTGCCGCTGACCTTGGGGGCTGAGACACCTCTAACTGCACCCGTCCAGTTACATCCATCCCGTCAACTGCCAGCTCAGGTTTAACCTGTCCCATTTCAAACACGTAAATAAGGAAAATTCAGCAAGGATTGACTTAGAGGTCTACCAAATATTTCTCACCAGTGGGCTGAGGAGTCAGGTTACTGATATTATAGGATCAAAAATAAACTCCTTTCCTGGGCCAAACCCCTATCCCCTGACCATCAGTGCTCCTATGATTGCAGAAATATTTAAATACTGTGATAAAAAAAAATTGGTATGAAACAACTGTTTTTTAATCCTGTTCTCTGCAGAGATCTCTCTATTTCTCCTGTCCCTACCCCTGTTTCAATGGATGT
The DNA here is from genome assembly GCA_013396775.1 of Cephalopterus ornatus. Classification (NCBI taxonomy): domain Eukaryota; kingdom Metazoa; phylum Chordata; class Aves; order Passeriformes; family Cotingidae; genus Cephalopterus; species Cephalopterus ornatus. Next base: position 681,617 of record VZRE01001164.1, read on the forward strand.
TTGCATTGGGAGCACCTCTGCAGAGCTGCTGTTTGGGGCACTTTTTCCCTGATCACACAAGTGCTCTTTTCTCTTCAAGAAAAACGAAAGCACCTGACAAAGAGCTGAGCACATGTTTAATCCGAGTGCTTTTTTCCACCAGGGTCTATTTACAAGTCATTTCTGATGGAGAAAGTGCTCCCAGACTTTGCCCGGAAAACGCAGGACAGGAGTGAGGGGACGTTCAGCGCAGGGCAGTGGGGTGTGACACTCCGTGTAATCCTTCCCCAGCGCTGTGTGAACAGACACTGCTGCACAGGTGGGTTTCCCGAGGGAATCTCACCTTCTCCAGTGGGAGTTTGCCCAGTGCCAGAGAACTCCGCAGTAGTTTGGAGCCATTCAGTTCCCAGTCACACCCCCAATGTTCCCCTGGCTTAGCTCAGCAGATCCATTAACATTAATTTTAAGCTGATTTCATCAGATTCAGTTTTAAGGCAGAACCTGGGAAGCTGTGGAAGCGCGAGGATTTGGGGGGTTTGCAGGGCACACCCACATCCAGGAGAGCTTCACTATCCTGCTTCCCTCTCCTCTTTCCAGAGCAATCTTGGGTGTTGCACCCACCACCTGGCCCTATTTAAAGCTACTACATTATTCTAAAAGGATTATTTATACTAAAAACACTCCCGGGACTACTGTATTTGTATTTCAGGGCCGCTGCATCCCCTATTTCCTCACTGCTCCAATATGGCCCGAGGCAGAGCGGCTGAAATGACTTGCGATGCCACTGTAATTTTTATCAAGGCTTGTTCCTGGTAAAAAGCCTCTTTGTTTCAAAGAAATGTGATTTGGCCTTTTTCCTCCTCTGCTCTATTCCTTGGTTAATATACCACTTCCACTTGCCCTGGGGCTAAGAAAGGTATTCCATGGAATTGGTCAAATCTCACTGTTTTTCTTCTAAATCACAACTGGCTTTTTTTCCTCGACCCTTGCTAAGCACTATCTAAGCTGACAGTCTGAACTGGAGATTTTATTTGTGCCTTAACTCTTCAACTTCTGGATTTCAGCAGTCACATGGCCGCGTTAAAGAGATGCATGTCAGGGCTGGTCAATCTGCTCCTGCCAAGGAGTGACAGTGATTAAGGGCAAGGCAGGAGGAGAAGCTCTGGCTCATGTTATTTACTATACAAGGCAGAATTGGCCATCTCTGAAAAGGTATGTTCAGCCAGGTGTTCACTTACTACAAATCTGAACATACCAGTGGATTTTCGCCTAAGTAACTAAGTTGAAATTTAGAGTTTTCAGATTCTTTTCTCAAGACAGGCGTTTAGTTTCTCGTCTACCATAAAGAATTTGATTTTAAACACAGTAATGCTTAACCCAGATTTGGGATTGCTTAATCAAGTTTTAATTTATTCTGTCTCATTGACAAATAGGGTGGATTTTCCTATGAAATATATGCCAAGCCCAGTGTTCAAGTGCACTAATCAAACACCCTTGGAAAGCAGAAGCTGCAGCAGGATGCTGTTTGTTGATCCCCAGGAGGTGCTGGTGGGCTGCCCCCTGATTCTGTGAGCCATCTGCTCTGGAAATCACACCCTAAAGCAATCACCTCGCTGACAGGACCCAGCGTTTCCCATCGGCACAGGCAGAACCAAAAGTCATCCTGAAAGCCACCAACCTCTGGTGTGATCACCGTGAGCTGAAGGTCACAGGGAACAGGTCATCAAGTACCAGCTCGGGCCATTGCACCCCCAGATCCTCCTGACTCCACCAAGGGCACTGCCTTTGCCATGCCAGTTCTTCCTCTCCCACCCATTCTCCAGCCTGGAGACCCACCAGGCACGAGACCCACCTCTCCCACAGGATCACTCCCTGACTCCCTCTGCGCATCTGAGCACAAACAAAAGCCCCACCAACACTTGCCACATCCCATCACAACCGTAATAAAGATGTTTATAGTTTTAACCATCAAATAAAGTGCTTAATTCCACCGAGCTTGTCCCCTCCACTCAGTCGCTCCACGGCTTCATTTAGCAGGCCAGCGGTAAAAAAAATTCATTAATTTTTATTAACAGGGAGAGCCATTTGTTCCCTGTGACAATATTTGACTTGTCGAAATGATTTTCACCTCTGCCATGAGGTGCGCGCTCCCCACATACATCACCCGATTACTCCGGGAGCGGCCAGAGTTGCAGTCATTAGCCAGTGAATTAACGACAATCCACAGCGCTATTAATCACGCTGACAAAAGCGTTGGCTCGCTGCTGACCCGAGCACGGCTCTGGGACACGAGCACAGGGAAGGAGAGCACAGCCACAGGGCCAGGCAAGAAAGGAATTTATTTTTTTTTTTTTTTTTTTTTTTTTTTTTTTTTTTTTTGGGTGGGGGGGTTTTTGGGGTTTTTTTGTGAGCTGCTGAGCCAGGAATAAAAGGGAGAGACAGGAACGGCACAGTAATGGTGGAGCAGAGACTAAAGGCAGCTGTGGTCTGCAAGGTGAGGTTTGGGTGAGAGCACCTATCACTGATCCTGCCAGCCCTCCCTGCAACTTCCCAGTGGGAGACAGGGCAGGAATTCAATCTCAGACCAGCAGCACTTTGCCATGGCCAGTTCTGGAAATTCTTGGAAGCTCAGTTGGTTTGATCAAAGCCTATTCCCCAAGGCCTCTCCTCTCCCCCCCTGAAAATTTCAAGTATTACTGAATCCCTGAAGCTGGAAAAGCCCTCCCAGCCCATGGATCTCCCCTGTGCCCGATGCCCACCTTGTCCCCAGCCCAGAGCACTGAGTGCCACGGCCAGGCCTTCCTTGGGCACCTCCAGGGCTGGGCACTCCAAACCTCCCTGGGCAGCCCCTGCCAAGGCCTGAGCACCCTTTCCAGCGAAAAATCCTCCTGATGTCCAACCTGAGCCTCCCCTGGCACAGCTGGAGGATGTTTCCTCTCTTCCTGAGAGTAACCACCTTTCACAGAGAACTGAACTGATCCTCCCATCCTACCTCCAAAACAATGGTCCCTGAGAACTCTTGGCTTCCAGATCCCAGAGCACCGGCCGCTCGTGCCTGGGAACACCTGGAAAGAAGCTGTCAGTGAGCACATGGTGCTCCCCGGCGCAGAGACCTGGGTGCTTTGCTGTAAGGTGGCTTCTAATTTCAAGTTTTGAACAGTGTGCAAAGTATTCAGAAAACAAACACACCAAACCCAACCACTGCAAGCCTTTGAAACTGTAATTTGCTTTCAAAGGCACAATCTTTGTGCTCTTTAGGACAGCAATCCACAACAACACCAGGATTTTACTGCAGTTTTCAAATTGGAAAGTCAGCAGAGACAGCCACGAAGGGAAATGTGAGGAAATGCAGCCCTGTGCGAGGAAGGAGAGTCACACACGCTCTGGGGCAGGGGAAGAACAGGGCAAAGAAAGAATCTTTGCAATAGTTTTGAATGTTCCTGCTGTACTGCACAATCCATGGCAAGGAAAGCACATTCCTCCAGCCGTGCCCTGTCCCATCAGTCCTGTACTCCCACCACTGCACTTCCAACAGTGAGACCATTGAACGTTGGGAAGATGACAAAACCATGGTGAGAATTCCAAAAATCCCTTTCGAAACTTTTTACTGCCTTTTTCTTTTTTTCCCCATTCATGACCTAATAAGGGATTTCATGAAGGATTTTCAGAAGTGCCCAGTGGATTCTTCCCCCCAGTTCCGTAAGCGCGCACACAGCCAAGCTGTAAAAGATGGTCATTCTCTCTTCAAAGCCAGATATCTGTTTTTTCCAAGAAAAATCTCTTAAAAATCAGAACAGAGAGAAAGAACCCATCACTGATTTGAGGAAATTGATTTTTAAAGAGAGAACTTTCTGTAATAACTTCCAACAACCCAGGACTGCTGTAACACAGCCCCAGTTTTTGGGTGTTTGTGGTGTATTTCCACCTCTAACAGACCGCAGGCCTCCATTGCAACCCATCATCTCCTAATCAATTCTTTGCACTCTCCATCCCCTCCTTCCCAGCCCCCTTTTTCTTAAAAAAAAAAAAAAAAAATAATCAAGATTCAATGCACTGTTTTTTTCAATGTCATTTACAAATACANAAAAAAACAAAAACCCAGAACTTTGGAAAGCAGCAGAACTGCTCCTGCCCAGGTCGGTGCCGTTTCGCTCTTACCACACAGAATAATTTCAGAACCTGTTTCTTGTTACTCCCTTTCACCGGTTAATTCTCCTTTGGCAGCGAGGAATGTCGTAAGGAAAGCCGGGCTTCGGAAATCCATGATTTCCTGCCGGTTAATTCATTTCAGCGAAACAGGAGGCAAGGTGATATCGCCGGTTACCGCCGCAGCCCCTCTGCAGCCCCGGCCGGGGCTCCCAGGGCTCCCCTCTGCTGCCAGTTCCCTGCTCTGCTGCCAGCACCACGGACCACCTCGGGCCAATTTAGGCTCTTCCCCCCCCGAAGCCAGTTTGTCCCATTTACGACGTTTATGAATTCAAACATCAAAGCAGGAACAAGAACCAGTCGAGGTGCAAACCCCTGGCCCCACGGCGGGCGGCTCCCCGCCCCGGGATGTCGGGCGTTCCTGTGGCCTCCTGCACGACACGAGCAGCCCCCCTTCGCTGAAGAACTCAGGCAAAAGCAGCATTAACGTTAAAAAAAGCACGATTCCGCTCGAATTTTGTGCCGCACAGGTGCCTGTTCAGAGTCACAGAATCATGGAATGGTTTGGGTTGGATCTTAGAGATCTTCCAGTTCCACCCCCTGCCGCGTCCAGGGGCATCTTCCTGCTCCGAGCCCTGTCCAAGTTGGCCTTGGGCACGTCCAAGGATGGGGCAGCCGCAGCTGCTCTGGGCAGCAGTTGGCAGTAGCAGTATTTAACTCTAAATAAAAATATAATGCTTATTTTGACTGTTATATTTTCAGTGCATCCGCATCGCTTCCTGAAAAATCAACAGTGAAAAATAACAGCCATTTAGACACCTGGTTGACAGCAGAAGAATTTTCCCTCTTAAAAAGAAAGCTTTAAGCTCCCTTTGCTAACAGTTAATATTTCAAACAACGTGGGACAATTGCTGGCCAGCAGAAGCAAAATGTAAAAATATTTTTATCTGAAATATTTTTCTTAATAATACCTTCAAAGGCAGAGAAATGGTTTGTTCAACTGCAGTTGACTGTTCCTGCTGTGGCCTGGCAAACCCCAGTTGTAGGGAAGAGAAGACCTTGATTTGGTGTGTTACTGGGCAGGCTGGAATGTGGGTTATTTTGCCCTGCAATAGGGCCCAACAAAAGTATTTCTATGAGGAGCAACATAGGAAGAAGAATCGACTCCTGGATATGATCCTTGCTACCATGCAACATGATTTTATTAAAGTTCCCTATTAAAGCAAAAAATTGAAGAGTTCAATACACATTAAATGACAGAGGATTTTTTTCAAGATTTTCAATTAACTGAAAATAATAATTTTAAAACATTTAGATCAATTCAATTCACAGTGAAAACTGTTTTTATACGTCTGAGACATCTTAGTCCTTTTGTGCTTTCTCTTTTCTGCTTTTAAAATCAGGCCATTTCAGGTCAGAGCTCTATTTTTTAGCTTTTCTGAAATAAAACACTACAAAAAATATTCAAGTCTGGACATTTTTATAATTTTCCATTTTCTGATTGAAGCAGCTTTCCAAATTCTGCCTCCAGTATTTTTTCTTCTTTATTAGAACAACTATCTGTTTAGAAAACACCCAACACTAATTAAAGCTGGCCAGGCACTACACAGAGCTGGCAATTTGTCACTCGGGTCATCTTTTCTGGAATTTGAAGATTCATCGAGGCACTTCCGTGAATATGGGCAAACTGCGGATGACTCGGAACCTGATCCCCCGTTGCCCACACCAGGGTCCTGCCAGGGCTGCCCTTGGTAAACACGGGCTGGAGACCCAGGGATGACAAAAAGGGAAATCTGGCACTCTGTGGGTTTTTTTCTGTGCCACTTTCTGGCTGCTTTATTTCTCCTTGTGAAATGCCTGGTGAACGAAAACATCCCGCGTTTCACAGATTTTTCAACTTATGGTCTTCAGCCCCCACATATTTTTCATATTACTCATATTCCCCTGCTTGAGTTAAACCCAAACAGGCCTGGAACAACTTCATTAACATAAAACCACATGATAATAGGAAACAGAGCCTTTTAATGGTTTATTTTCTTATTATCTTGTGATATATTTCATCTTCTCCCCCTTCCCAGAGTGCTACTACACTGTGTTTTCACTCTGCTGCTGGGCCTTGGATGAGCCCAGCCTGAGCCTGGCCTGAGCCCTGTGTGGTCCTGGCTGAGCCCAGCCTGGTCCTGGCTCATGCCAACAGCAGCCAGGGATGCTCACACGTCCAGCACCACATTCCGGTAGCTCCAGGCACTTTTAAGCTCGTGGGATCCCAAACCCCAGGTCACCGCCCTGGGATTTACACTGAGCCCAAAGTTTCCATGCCCCCAAGCCCCCTGCACGTGTGGGCTCAAGAGCTGAAGTGGGTGCAGACACAGACTGGGCACTGCTGGGGAGAGCAGAGTGACAAAAGCCCTCCTTCTCACCCTCCTCATCCTCCTCACCCTCCCCTGACAAGGAAACCCTCTCCCACAAACTGAGCCCATTCCTTCAGCTCCTTCCAGCCACATCCTTGCAGCTCACCAGTTTGAATTCCAGGGACACTGTTGGATCACATTTGGTTCCCAACTACCCAGTTTGGTACCAGGGCGAACATAAAAGCCCCAGCAAAAGGTGTAAAATGGCCCATGTTTAGTTTAAAATTAATATATTAAACACTATGTTCTGTCCTGACATAACGCAAGTAACTCCTGCACTGTCACACATCATCTGGGAACAAAAAAAAAAGTGTGTCTTTCCCCTCTAAATTTGGTAAGAATTCCTAGGCTGAGATGCTCAGGGAATATAGCAAGGGAAGCTCTTTTGCAATAACGCTTTTTTTTTTGTCCCAAGACCACAATTTCAAAATTCAGGAGTTGCAACATCTGGTTCAGGATGGCTCTTCCAACCTATTCCAGTCATTCTTTTAATAATGACTAAATAAACCCTTTACAGGATTTCTACTTTAAAATATTTGCTTTATTTCCCTTGCCTTTTAAAACATGTCTTAAAAAGCTTTCACAGCAGCTTAAATGCTAAAGAATTGCTACAACTTCCTTACTATTTTGTACACAGTAAGTTAAACCTCGACTAATCAAAAAACCCAAGGTAAGTGTACTATGTCTGACTATAAAGTACAATAACTTGGTATTCATTGACTGTATTTGCTCTGTTGCTCGAGAGGCTCAGCAACAGCCTTAGACTCGTCTCTAAAAAGCAATGGCAATTCCTGGGATTCACATTCTATCATAGCTCAAAGTGGGCTCTCGGAATAAATGGGAGATGGAAATCAGTGAGATATATTAGCACCAGTCCATATTTTTCATTTCCCTCTGTCTGCGCTTCCAAAAGAATATTGGTGATGAATTTGCAAATGGTTCTGGATGATGACAGAGATTTTTTCCCCTTCATTATTTATCCCCCCCACTGAACACCTCGATTAGGGATTACAGTGACAAATGCACGAATAAAAGGCAAAGACAATATTTGAGCACCACGGTGTAAATCTCCTTTTACGCATTATTAATTTAAAGAAATCCATTATGCCATCGAGCTCTGAGGGGAGGACAAGGTTACATAAGAACTGTTCCAGGCAGCTGGGGGTCACCTGAAGGCAGAGCCCCACTGCCACCACCCCTGATGCTCGGGCTCTGCCGGGAAATCTGCTTTGCTTTCCTATTTTTTGCTCCTAAGGTCTCTCTTCGCTTCGATTTACCAGAGGCAAGAGGTTGCTGACAGCCTGGGCGAGTCCTGCCCACCTCAGACTGGGCACCACACGGGCGGAGAGGCGACCAGGGCGCCTCCAACATGGATTATCCATGGAAGGAACCACAAACCAGGAGTGGGAGAAGAATAAACCCTCCTTTGCTGAGCTGCACGTTCACCCGCTCGCTGGAATTGCAAAGAGAAGGGATGGGAGAGGAAGGAGGGAGAAATCAGCACTTGCTGGAGAAGGTTTAAGTCTGTTGTGGACCCTTAATTCACCGTGACCTGGACAAGGGCCCACACTTGTATGGCATGGGCCACCCACAAGCTGTGAGGTAGCAAAGCTCCTGATCCTGCTCTGTCCAGGCTTCAAGCCTTCCGTGCATCCTTTCTGCAAAGCCTTGGAGACAAATGAACAAAAAATTACTCCTTCTCCCCCTGTTTCCCCTTTTCTTCTCCCAAAGACAGGATTAAATCCTGGGCACCATCCTCCAGCACTGAGCTAAGCAAGGCTTTGCACAGAGTCTCGCTCTCCACCGCTCCAGCAGCGATAGAAGGGGAGGAAATGCTGCTCCTATCGAGAGGAAGGAAAGAGGAAAACAGATGGAAAGCACTCAGGGTTGGAACAAGTGCTTTTTAAACAATACAGCAGGTCCCTTTTACTCCAAAATAACAGAACCCTTCTGTGGAAATCTCTACACAATCAGGGCATCGACAACAAAGATAACGGGGAAATAATTCTGTGAACCTGAACCCGGAGCCCGTTTTGTGAGAGGCTCTAATCACCAGGCACCATCTCCATCCCGCTCCCATCAGGCCAACCCCAGCCTCTCATTTCACTTGATTTATTTATTTTTTAAATCTTGCAACAAAAGAGCTGGGACTAAAATACTCACACAGCTTACACCTACCAGTCTCTTAAAAAACCCCCACCCACGGGCAGGGATTTAGCAGCAGCTCGGCCCCTACGCTGTGGCTGACCAGATTTGTTCATGGGTTTGTGCTTTTTCATGAGAGTCTTCTGAGAGATTCCATGTCTGATTGAGCTGAATCCTAAGATTTCCCTGGGTTTCTCTCTCTGTGTGTTTAAAGGGCAGTCTGAGACTAAGGATAAGCAGCAGTATAAATATATATATACACACACATCTATATGAATATATCCCATGTTAGCAGTTCTTCTGTTCCTGATGATGCAGCTCAAATGGATCCAAATAAACACGTAAAAGGAAGAAGATCAAATATGAAGCTTCTCAAAAGCCTGATAAGGGCTAAATTCTGACTTCGCCTCCTTGTTCACTCAGCAGTGTTTGGTAAACAATCATCAATATTTGAAGTAACTTTTAGGAAAATAGTTAATTTGGATTAATTTTTTAAATTTTTTAAAATTTAAATTTTAAATTTCATTCCCCCATAGCTGAATGGACATTGGGAAATAAACACCTATCAAAGGTACTGTTCTAAGCTTTCAAGATTCATTTTAGATATCTCAGCATCTGCCACCCCACAGAAACACCAAAAGGGAAACGCCTGTGTAAAACGTGGGCACTTGCAGCTTTCTGAAAAATTGGGTTTCTTTAAGATGCTCAATATTGGAAACTTAAGCTCACCAGTTCTCTTTGAAAACGCAGGCTATGGTTCATTGATTTCTTCCCTTCTGAACTGAGGAACTCAGTCAAGGGGGCTGAAAATAAGATACTTAATAGTAATTTTAAACCCCTAATTTGCTTGCCCTCCCCCATGCTCCCTACACCCTCACAATAAATCCTTTGAAAAACTGGGAATGCTTTAGCGAGAAGACTGATGGGAAACGTTAAAAAAATATCAGGCAAGAAACATCAAGTTATCTGTTATTTTGGGCAAAACACGTTTCCTGCTTTCTTCCCTTTGGCCTCCCTTCAGGTCCGGGGCAGAGCCCGGGCTCCCAGCAGCTGTGCCCAGCGGCAGGAGGGCACTCCCTGGGCTTCAGTGGGGCACAGCCCCCCTCTGCAGCCCCTCCCCGGGGCAGAGCCCAGCGCCCACGGCCAGGGGCTCCAGCCCCAGCCCCAGCTCCTTCATGGGAAGAGTTTAACCCACCCCAATCCCACCCCAGCAGCACATTCCACGGCTGCTGGCGCGGCCACAGCTCCCGCCGGGTCTGCGGCCCTGGCACTGCAGGAGCAGGAAGGGCCAGGGAAGGAACTTGAGGGATTTTCTCGTGTCTGGGACAGGGGACAACTTGTGTGAAGATTTTTTCCCTCTACAGGGACTTCAGCTTCTAAAACGTTTAATATTTCATAAAATGCAACACCTGAAAGCCCAACACTGTCCCTTTCCACATCACCAACGCCGCAGGAACTGCTGCAAGATACTCAGATTTATGTAAAAATCATGGAAATACTGCCATAACCCCTCACTGAAGTCCGTGAAAAGGGTCATTATTGCACCTCAGTGATCCTGTCCTCATAAAAAAGAAATTAGTGTGTTTAATAACAGTGCATAATGAAGACTGTAGAATAAAGCAGTGGATAATTTGTCAGTGATTAGAAGGTCAATGGGTCAACTTGGGAACAATCAAGTGGCTTCACCTGAGGGGAGCCACGTCTGGGACAGCAGAAAGCCCCTCCTTTGCCCCCGTTATCTCACCGTGGTACACTATCAAAATAGAGCTGGAACTTATCAGTCACGAGGGAGACCCAGCCAGGTACCTGCAGAGCCCACGGACGGCCCTGCAACTCCCACCGTTTGTCTGAAATGCAAACACCTCCCCCTCTTTCGTTTGGTTCTTTTTTTTTTTTTTTTTTTTTTTTATAAAGGGGCAAATTGCACTTTCATCACAAACTTCTATGGGATTACACCACTTCTGCGGGAATATTTTTTTTATTTCTGTCAGCACAGGTGGAAAAGTCTGCAGAAATAACAGGGGCTTTGCTTGATCTGGTCTGTAATCCCAGCACTGCTGATCCCACCCAGGAGAACTCCAGGTCTATCAGACACGGTGTCATCCTGGTGTCACTGCCGAACAAACCCCTCAGGAATCACCCACTGAGAAACCCAGAAAGGTGAATTATTACCTGCCAGCCCTCAAATTCTAAATTCTCTGTTCTCCTGGGCACATTTGCTGGTATCACTTACAAGAGGCAGCCACGCTCTCACTCTGTGCTGGGTTTTGGTGACATTCTCAGCTGTCACCAGGGAGGAAAATCCAGAGCCCTGAACTGCAGGTTTATGAGTTTCTGGGTATCCTCTATGTGTTTGCATATATATTTTAGGGGCCAGCTTTCATCTGGCCAATTCCCAGCCCAACTCCAGCTACGGTTCGTGTGTGTGGTAATGGCATTTATAGAGGTAAATACATATAAATAATAAAAAAACTAATGTCCTTCATTCCATTCCTTTCTAACACAGATTAAAGAAGGCTAAACATATCAGCAACTATTTTCAGTGCGCATGTGCACACACAGAATCAGGTAAAGCATCTCTGTTTCATAAGATCGGGTTCCACTCAGAGCCAAGGGACAGAAAAGCTCACTGAATTTGAATTGATAATAACACTGTGACTTGAGCTCCGAGGAATTCCCTCCCCCCACAACCACCTTTTTTCTTTTTTTTTCCTTTTTGGTTAAAATAATTAAATTGGAGGAGGCAAGACACCTGATCAGTTAACTTTGCCATTCCTGCATTTCCAAGGAAATAAAATCTAGCAACAAGTTTTTGGGGTTTTTTTGCAGAAGATTGTGTTCTATGCCAGTGGGTCAGTGGCCAATTTAACCATACCAAATAATAGTCTAGTCTTTCAAAGTTTCAACTATTTTTTTTTTTACTGAAGGGGAAGAAAGAATCCAAGTGCTGGAGGGACAGTTTGGGTTTCCTCTGCAGCCCGGCCCCGCCAAGTTTTCCCTCTGCCTGGAGACCACATCCCCCCATGAGCATCTGCAAACTGAGCTTCAGACAACAGACTTCCCTGACAGCAATGGGGGCAAATCTGCTCCCAAATGATGTCATTTCACATCAGCCCAAAACTCCGGGAATATTCGGATTCAGAGGAACTTCCCTGGCTCTGCCTTTTGCTCTCGGCGAGTTCGTTGGCTCTGGTTGTGGAGGAGTTAAAATATTTTGGTTCTGAGTTAAGGAACAGTAAAAGTTTTAGTCCGGAGACACTTTTTTCCTCCTTTCCGATGGTGCCTGGCTTCCCCTGCACCCCTTTTGTTTTGAGAATTTTGGAGTATGCAGACTTGTGTAATGCAGAGATTGCTTCCAATTTAATTTAGTTGTTTTGTCTTTTATCATAATGGAAACGAGCACAGGATCCTTCCCAGGCTTTCTGCCATGTGAGAGGAGGCAGAGTTTACCCTTGTGGCTCCCCAGAACGATGCGGGAGGGGGAGCAGGGGGAGAAGGATTAAATAAGATGCTGATGGAGGGTCACACAGCAACTTCTGCAGGGCCAGCAAACCCCAGAGCCACTCCTGGACGCCGGGAACGAACATTTGCCCCAGCACCACACGCATTATGCCGGATGTCATCTCCTCATGACCTAAAAGGAATCACACTCAGTGCACTGGTTTCTCCGATAGCTCGTTTCAGCCTTTTGCTGTTGAGGTTTTGACCCGCAAAGGTGCATTTTGTCCAAAGCCAAAGTGCTGCCAAATGCAGACCTTCCAAACTGACCTGTAGGAACCTGGGGCTGGTCACTGCAAACATCCCCCCAAAACAGTGCCTGGGCTGGACAACCAACCTCCTCAGCCAAGGGAATAACAAACAAAGGCTGATGCCTTTTCACAGTATCAATATTTGAACTAATCATCATCCAGGGGAAATATGCGAGGCTTTCAGGATTTACAAACATTTTTCCCCGTTCCTGGAGCCCAGCCAAGCACTCACCAGAACATGGTGCTACAAAGCACAAATCACACTACAGGTGCAAACACAACCATTTGGGGGGTTCACTTCAGCTACACCCCAAAACTAACAGCTGGTTTCCAGGCCAGCTGGAGCTCACAAACCTCTGTGAAATGGCACATTAGACACCCGATTTTGGTGGCAGAGGCACTTCTGCCTGTGGGAACAGTCTTGGAGTTCATCCCATTCCCAGCAGACAGCCTGTTTTGTCAGATGAAAACTTCCAAGGAATATCACGCTGAAGGGATGAAGGATGAAGCAAATACCGAGGACAGGAGGATGTATGACTGCCCGTGCCTCTGCTCCTACTCTTACACACACTGGGCAAATTCATGACTTCTGGCACCAACTGCAAGGGATTATGAACCCAACAAGAAGGTTTTATCCTGCTGGACAAAATGTGAGTCAGGATCAAATCACCTCACCCTGTTCTTCATATGTGAATAAACATCTCTGTCATTGTTGTGAAGTCATTTCCACTGCAGTGTTTGTCTTGCCTTTAATTCTCTACATTTTACAGTAAAGTACCTGAAATTCCTCTTGGAGAAGAGGAATAGGTATGGGAACTTCAAGACACACAACAATCCTTTGTGTAACAAAACTAAATTGTTAAGAGCATCCTTAGAGCAAACAACGTTCAGAGAAGACCAGGCACAGAACTTCATCCCCTGGGCATTCTGGCCACACATTCAGCCTGCACCCCATGAACACTCACCCTTTCACTGTGCACACTGGGTGTAAATCATGTTAATATTTGCATAAAGCCAGGGCAGACACAGCCCTGCCTCATGGGAGCACCCGGGGGGACTCGCCCTGTAAGGATGCAACAGGTTATCAGTGTATGAGAATCATTATTCAACAATATGCCCAGTCCCCGAGCATTTGAGGATATACAGCACAAAAATCAGCACATTCGGAAACTTTTCCAAAGCTATTTCCCGATAGCCTGTGGAGGCCACGTGACCTGGTAATCCCTGTTGAACAGAGGGAGCAGATTACATGGAATCAGACCGTGCAGTTCCATTGGATTACAGCACGTCATAAACATGGCAGGAGACACTCCTGTGTTGATGTATCGGATAAATTCAAGTACCTGCTCCTCCTTCCCTTGGCCAACTCCTCAGCCAGAGCTTCCAGCCATTTGCTGGAAACCCCTGCAGGGAGCCGAGATCCTGATCACACACTGCTAAACTCTCCTCTGAACATGATTCAGCAAGACTCAACCTGCACCCCTGGAAGTGCAGGAGCACTTCTGCTACAGGGTTAAAGGGGCGGAGAGGCGAGAGGAAGAAACCCACACACAACACAACACAAACAGAGCCAAACCCTTCCCAGGTATTTGTCCACCTGCTTGGACTGCACAGGACTGTGGCAGAGCAAACAAAATCTCTGTGCTATCAGCAGATAGCACAGTTCATGGTTAACTTCAAGTAGCACAGAACACACCTCTTCAGAAACAGCAGCAGCTGAACAACTTCAGAAAGAAATGAAAGCCCACACACGCACCACCTTTGGAAGGGTGGATGTCCCTGGCTTCCAAAAACCCAGCCCCAGAGTGCACGAGATAACTGCTGCTGTACTTACACACGACGACAGGGAAAAACTGAAATATTTTCCAATCCCCACCAAGCAGCATTTTTCAGGTGGCTCATTTTCACTACATTAAGCCCAGAAGCCCAATAAATGCGTTCTGGTCTCTAGATCTTCACTCCAAGCAGGCTACAAATCTGTGAGGAGGTTTCTGTCTCTGGTAAGTGTTTGCAGTGCATCTCACCCAATGTTTGTGGGTGGGCCTTTCGGGGAGCACCGAACCACAGGGACCAGCAGCACAGCAGCCACTGCCCCGTGTCACGGAGGAGGAGGGCACAGGGGGGTTTGCTCCTACCGCTTTATGCCTTTCACACTCAAAACGTGAATTATGTCACAAAGTCTGAATTCAGAGGAATTCTCCCAGCCTTCGCCCACAGCAGAGATGCTCCGTCCCTCTGATCATCTTGGTGCCTCCTCTGGACTCTCTCCAGCAGCTCCATGTCCTCCCTGTGCTGTTCCCCAGGGCTGGAGGCAGCTCTGCAGGGCGGTCTCACCTGAGGGGGCAGAATCCCCCCTTCCCTGCTGCCCACGTTAACATCAGTGATATCCAGGCATTAATAACTCCTCTGTTGGGAGTTAATATCGGGGGTTTGACCCTCTGCTGTGGAGCACCCACACTGCCAGACCTTCCCCTGCCCACACCAACCTTTTTTTCCGAGCCATCCCGTACTTCTAAACGGAAGAGGATAAAATATCTCTGACATTTAAAGTTTGGTCTTGGATTAGCACGAGGGCAATAGCACTGCGCCTCTCAATCTCACGCACACGTTTCCCCCCTCACAATGGAGGGAGGGGGCTGTGATGGCTCTTTGCAGCCCCCTGATTTATAGGTGTCCCTGGCTATAGGTCACGGCAATGAGCAGCACCTGGGGAGCGCTGCCAGAGCCCGGCCCGGCGGGAGGGAACCCCAGAGTGCAGGGAGAGAACTGCCCCTGCCCGGGCAGACAAATTAGATAATTAAATGGAAACAGGCGAGATAAATTGCACTTTCTTAATTGGGTTATCAAGAAACAATAGTGACTATGAATGACCTCACTGTCTGTGTAGTCTAACACTTCTCTCCGTAGGAACTAGGAGGGAGTTATTCGTCTAGGCCAGGGTTATTGTTGGCCTGGAAAATGAATGTTTAAGAACAACTGAGTTTTTTCCTCTCACCAGAAGCCATTACAGATAAAAATCTGGGTCTGCTGGTTTGGAGGTAGGAGTGTGCATGGGATGGAAAGAAAAGGATTGCATGAACCTGGCACTAAAATTTAATAGCTCTCTCACCAAAGTGAGCTGATGTGCGGATCATTGGTGCTAAATCTGGCCTTGCTCATGCCCACAAGTTTGTCATCACTTGAATTGTTCAAAGAAAATAGTTTTGTGCTCTGTGCCTATAGAGAGAGAGAAATTCTGCTGTGCTGCTGAGATGCTGCAGAGAACACACGGGGCAGAAGGCAGGAGGCTGGGAATGAGTCACCCTCCAGCCAGGCCAAAAAAGAACCCATAATTGGGATTTTATGGCTCAAATCTTCCCTGCTCCACTAAATCATGAGTGTGCATCTTCATGGAAGTTGGCACTGGGAGAGGGGAGGACAGGAAAGAGGAGGAAAAGTTCTCAGTTTCAAGTGATGGAGATGAAAGCACTGAACAGCCTCAGGACCACAGGATCTAAAGCAGTGTGTGCTGAGCAGGGCTGGGAGGCCAGGGCATTGTGACACAGCTCCTGAGGCATGGCCAGGACCCGAATCCTCTATTTTAAAACACTTTTAGTAATGCCAAGCTCGATCTTATCTGTGGAGCTATCACTCCATCACACTCAGATCCTGCTTGAAAGGAAAAACAAAAGAAAAAAAAATCACGCTGAGAAGTGCTTTGGAGCAAACCATACCAAACAACTCCCATGCTCACAGCAGAGAACCCAGGGAGCCAGTGCAGGGGTGGGAAGCTGAGCATGTACTTTAAAAGAACATTTGAAAGAAGGAACCAGCATATGGCTTATGTTTAGAAGCCTCTCTTGATTCAGCGACCCCGAGGCTACGGCTGCCTTGAAGCCCAAGTGTAACTTGGTCCTGGTTGTCTGTGGGCTGTATTTTGTTAAAGTAGCCCCTTTCCCCTTCACTGAGTTAATAAATATTATGATCTTACTTGTGCTCAGTTATTAACATCCTGAAATTGATTCTAATTCCACACACACTTCTATTTACTTCTGTTCCCCATTTACGACGGGGAAAGTAGCAGGCCCCGACCATGTAACAGCAAAAATGCACTGCAGGATGTTTGCAGCTTGTTAGCTCCAATTTTAAGCACTTCCTCAAAGGCAGTGCTACCTCAAGCTACTTTTACTCAAGGTTCCTATTAAGATCCCACATTCTCTCTCCTTATTTTTTATTCAGAATGACAGGAAACCAAAAACATCAAGTATAGACCTTGTATTTAAGCCTCCAAGAGATCTAATGAAAAACATAACTGGGGGCTGCTCCAGGAACACGTTTAAGCTCTCTAACTGTGAAAAGGGTACTGACAACTCTTCAGCTGGTTACCCAGAGTGGGACACTGGCACATCTGGGCATTTTGAGACCCAAACAGTAATATCAAGAAAAACAAAGGAACACTTTTCCATTTCTTCTGCAGCTTGCGTTCAGATGTCTCAAGGTGTCACTTGGGCAGTGTCTCCACCCTCACTGCAGCAGGGAAGGACTGGCCTCCTCAATTTTAGCAATAAACAACCTGAGGCACAGAGAAAAACAGAGCCAAGGTGGCATCCTGTGGCTCCCAGACAATGGGCAATTGAGGGGGAAATCATTACAGAGAGGAAAGCCACGACCTGGTTGACCAGTGGAAGGCAGACACGTGCCCCGTGCACAGCCCCGACACCTTCCTGTGTCCCAGCCCAGCAAATATTAACGGGCTGGCTGAAAACTGAGTGCCTTCTGAAAGGAAAGATGACAAGGCTTTCCACCTTGCCCAGTATCAGGAATTTACTCCATCAGATACCAGTTTCCCCAGAGCCCCTCAGGGCATTGGTTCCATCCACTGCAGAGAACAGGCAACTGGAGAACATCCCAGTGCTGTTTGTCCCACTCCCACAGGCAGAGGAACCCTCTCCCCTTTTTACTTTTCAAGGAATTCTGAGAAGAGAAATTGTTCCCAGCATTTTTATGTAAATGGATTTTTCTCTATCGATGTATAGAACTCCGTTGCCCCAAAAAAAACCCAAATACCTGAAAAGAGCTATATTAAATCAACCATCTCTATAGGATAAAGTCTGACAAGGTAACTAACAGCATGAATATTAGTGTGGCAAAGTCTTCTTTTATCTTGTTAATATCAGGCATCCAAACAAATCTTTAATCATGTACAACTTTGGGGTTCCTGTGACTGACCATTTGCACTGAATTCAAGCAGAGTAATAATTACATTCAATTTCAGCTCAAGTCAGATAGTTGTTCTCCTAAATTTTTAAAAATAAATTCATTAAATAATCCCCCCAACTGCTGCCAGAGAAGGAAAATTTGCTTTTGAATATCCTCAGCCCCATCTCAAGAGGAACAAAGCCGTGAATGCTCCCCCAAAAGCAGTATCCATGATGTATAATGCCCCTTTCTGTATGAGATCAATGGATATGGGGCCAACATAAAACTCCCAGTTACCATTCGGGAGATTTACATGAACCTGCTGCAGTCCTGCTTTATAGGCAAGCAGGGGAGAGTTAATTATTTCTCCAGAATTTATCTTCTGGATGGATATTCCCTGGCTCTGCTGCTCACCCTACTTTGCAATGAACTCTGCACTTCCCTACTTTTCTCCCAGGAAGAGGCAATCGAAGACAAAAGCCTGCAAATGATAGACAAGGGCAGAGGCCATGTCCAACTTTGATATCTTGTTGATAACGTATTGTACAATTAGATCAATTTGACAATTTCCATTATGGCTGATAAAATATTTATTGAGCCTTGGAGATGATGTCTGATCCCTGTGCCATTTGTTTTACTAATGGGGGAGATATTTACCAAATCAGTGGAAAGCATTCAAATTCCAGATCCTCATAGCCTCCCCAACATTAGATTTGCAAATTACTGGCTGAAGCCATAAATTAGAGGCGAGCACAGCCAGGCTGATGCCAGGCTGACAGGGTAGGTAGATGGCTTGCGATGACATTGTTTCGCAGGAGCATTAATCATGGCAGGAAAGAAAATACTCTCAAATTGGTCCATAAGTCTAAATATTAAGGAATGAGAAGCAGGTTGCCGGGAGATAGCTTTAGCTGCAGCTGGAAAATTAGGAAATGAAAAACCCTTTCTATTATTTAACAAATCATCTTAATAATGTTTTATGCTGTAGTGCCAGCAAGCAAAGGAAATTCCTATTCTTTCCCATTTGCTCTTTATCCTCATTGCTCTTTAATAGGAATATTAATAATCTGAGGATTGGTGCAGATGTAGCCCGAGCTGTATTTTTCTTCTGCCATAGCTTAAGTAAAAAAAGGATAAATAGTGAGAGAAAAGAGAATTTTTATTTCCATATTTAAACTGTTTGCTTTGTCAGCAACACCAACAGGGGCTTTAGCTCCTCTTCTGTTCTGTTCAAGGTCAAGCACACGTTTACTTATGTGCAGGCCAAACTTATTAAAATCCCACAAATCAGATAAACAGCAGAATCCAGCTTACTATGGAACAGTGAGAGAGAGGGAGAGGTCTGTAATCTTAGGGGAAAAAAATACATGTATCATTGTTGCTTAAATACAAGCCCTGCTGATTAACTTAAGAGCAAAGCACCACCTTCCAGGGCTGATTATACAATGAAGAGCTTAAAATGCTCCCTGCTAAGGGCACTGTCAGCCCCAGAGCTCAGAGTGCCCTGGCCAGGGAGATTCATAGCACAGCACCACCAGGGAAAGCTGAAGGTGACATATTTGTCTGGCAGACATAATTAAAGGTATAATATTGGTGCTAGAGGTCAGAGCTGTAGAGTCCTAAGGCAAAATCACTTGGAAGGAAAAAGCCCTGAAATAAGGGAATGAAGAATGATGCTGGTCAAGAGCCTGACACCTCTCAGCAGGTCGAGGGAGGGGGTTCTCCTGAGACCCCACCTGCAACACTGCCCCCAACACAAGGACATGGAGCTGCTGGAGCCAGGCCAGAGGAGCCCCAGGTGTCTGAGGGGCTGGAGCAGCTCCCCGTGGAGCCAGGATGGGAGAGCTGGGAATGATCAGGCTGGGAGAGCTGGGAATGCTCGGGCTGGGAGAGCCGGGAATGCCCAGGCTGCGGAGGGGGAGGTTGTGTGGAGACCCCAGAGCACCTTCCAGAAGAGGAGGGGGGCTGCGGGGAAGCTGGAGAAGAGCTGTTCTCCAGGAGCTGGAGTGACAGCAGAAGGGGCAATGGGTTCAAACTGAAGGAGGGGAAATTTAGGTTGGATATATGGAAGAAATTCTCGACTGGGAGGGTGGGGAGGCCCTGGCACAGGTTGCCCAGGGAAGCTGTGGCTGCCCCGTCCCAGGGAGCGTCCAAGGCCAGGTTCAGCTATTACTCAGTGCCTAAATAGTATTTGGGCACCACAGGCCCAGCTTTTGGACACACTACTGGAATTAGGCCTCTCCTTTCTCTTTAGAAATCAGTGGGAAAGCCAGAGGAGGGTTCATGAAGGACCATGAGATTGGGCAGGGAAGTGGTCCCATGGTTACTCACCTACAGTCTGGCAAATAAAATGCTGAAGAATGGGTTCGCCTCGAGCTCTGCCCTCTGTCAGAAGCTTTGGCACTATCTCTGCCTGCTGGGTTTGTGGGTTTCATCAAAATGAGCAGCACCAGGTGACCAGAACGGTCTTGTGTCGTGCAACCCCCTCCTCCCCTTCCCAAGGGAAGATGTCATTTCCTTTCTTCGCTGGGGAAAAACGTCCTAATCACCAGGGCCTGCGGACTGTCAACCTGCCCTGCTGAAGCTGTGAGTGTGGCAACAAGAAAACGTCCCCATCAGCTGAACTACTGCCTAAAGTTTTAAACATGCTCTTCCCATTTATAGACTGTGCGCAAATAAAATAAGAGCTGCGTCTTCTCAGCACCTTTCCTGACATCCAAAGAACCTTTAATTCAGTATCATCAAAACAAACAGGATGATGGCAAACAAACAAGAGATTCCCCCTCTCTCAGGTGAGCACCTGATGGGGTTATCGTGTGGAGGAGTTACACAAGCAGCACGTCTCAAAACAGAGCAATGTTTGTTGTGACGGACATTCAGAGGGTCCACAGCACTCCCTGCACACCCGGCACACTGAAGGGCCTGGTACTTCCCACTGTCTCTTGGTTTCTCTGCTCCAGGTGACACCTGGGTGGTTTTCACTGGTTTGTACTCCCCTTAGGCCAGTGAGATGTGTTTGTCAGCACAGACACATTTCCTGTACGAGAGGTTACATTTTGGCATGGGAGGGAGTTCACCTCCAAGCTCTCAGGAAAGCCCTTGTTCCCCTTGCAGACTGGCTGGGGGAAGAAAGGGATGGTGTGTGTGAAACAAGAGCTCCTGGAAGCTTCTCTCAGGATGCTCTGGGGTTCACAAAAAAGTTGGACTCCTTATTGCTTCTTAAAATCTGACCCAGCTTTCCAAAGGCACCTTCATGCTCACGCCTATACATTTTGCCAAACCACCACGGCCTCAAAACAGCAATAAATCCCTTTTCATTGCCCTCCCCGAGCCCCTCACCCCGTAATTCACAGTGGCCAAGGAGAAGGTTGCTACAGCTTTAAGAGGGAAACCTCCAAGCGGCAGCGCCTGTTTGGTCTGAGATAGCAAAGTTATTGTCCTTTGGCTGTCTGGCAGCCCCTTCTGTCCCTTGGATTTATCTCACACACATGATGCAGCTTTGTGGAAGGGATCGGGAGGGACTTTGCATTCCTCTGGTGGGATGATATGAGTTTGTATCTAAATCTGTTCCATATGACCCACCTCACATGGTCGCTGTCTCGCCGATTCACTTGCAAAGGTCAAGAAGTATTTCAGCTGAGGCTTCAAAGTCAAGGGGCTTGTTAATAAAGGGAAAAAACCCTACTGACAGAATTAGGACTTCATAAAGATACTGAGAACACTCCTGGTCCTTCTGCATCGATGTATTTAAGGACCAGAACAGGTGCAGGAGGGAGGCTTCGTTTGTGGGGCTGGGGGTGCAGTGCCAAGGGTCTCACAACCTTCCCACCTTCGGAGACTGAGCCTTGAAACAATCTGGGATAACCGAAATCCTTCCAAGCCCAACAGAACCTGCTTAGTCAAGAGGGCTTCTCAGCAGATTTTTAACAAATAACCATAATTTCTGAACTGGTTGAGTCACTCCTGTTTTGCTCCTGACCCAACAGAACCTGGAAGTGCAAAACCGTGCAGAAAAGCAAACCAAAACCTTTACAAAATGGAAAGTTTAAACAAGTTGAAAACCATCTCCAAAGGCCTCCCAGAGCATCAGGCTCAAGAATGAGCTGCTGGGAACTGATGGAAGGGAATGGGACCAAGACTGCCCCCAGATTTGTTCAGCAGAGTGTCCCCCCCAGGCCACAGCCTTGACATTCAAATCAACACTTCCCAACAACAAACGGCTCACAGGAGTTTCCCTCTGGCAGACCAGTTCCCCTTTCCCTGGCTGGCACAGCCTCACAGTACCCTCCACTCCCATACGTATTTTTGGGAGACTGTGACAGACATCATATCCCAGACTTTCAGGATCAGCAAAGCTCTGATATTATTGCAGGGAGAGGATCTGAGGGATAGGTATAAAGCACACCTGAGATTTTCTGTTGTAAACTATGATTTTTAGAATTTTAATCTCTCTAAATAGTTGAAATTTCAAATCATAAGAAACAAAGCAGAGAAAGAAAATTAACTGAGAACAATGTTTGCTGCACTTTCCCCTTGCCAAGGTCTGAAGATCACCAGAGACAGAGCAGTGAGTGGCACCACATAAAGGTAAAATGCTTAGAAATACTTCTGCTCTCAGGGAAAAGAAAATCAACCCTATTTTTAACCAACAGGTAAAAGGAAGGTTTAGGTAGCTGGTTTCCATCTTATTATTTCTGCTGAAGTTTGACAGCAAAAGAGCTGCTCTGCAGTTGTGGGCTTCAGCTCTTTGAGGGATTTGTAGATAATATGGAAATACGTGTTTCTCATCAGGCAGTACGACCCCTATAATTACCAGTGATTCTCAGGCAGTGATGCTGTTTAATGCCAACCCTAAAGAAACAAACCAACCAAGATAAATCTATGAAAATTGCCATACTTTAAAAAAAAAAAATCCATATTGGCATTGGCTGGGATGATTTGAGGCTCTAATGTCTGAACACAGACAGGCAATACGAGAATTCATTCAGGAACGCTATTAGAAAATCTGGTTGTTGCTCCCAGTTTCAATGACAAAATCCATCCAGCATCTCTAAATCAGGTTTGACACATCCTGCTCCATGCTTGGTCCACAGGTCTCACACAGACCAGGGCCAGAAGGAAAACTTTTAGGCCAGTGGCCTGTGTGTGACCTCCACGGACTCAGAACTATGGCCACCATGTGAAGTCCCCCCAGTGTTGCATATTCATGAGGAGCTTTTATCCCCTTCAAGGAAACATTCACAGATTAACAACTGACCATCTCAGCAAGAGCTGCTCGCACACAGGGCAGCAAACAGGCACCTCTGGCAAAACCAGCACCTTCCTCGTGAAGATGCTTGAAACATTTCCCATTTGCATGTGCCCATCATGAGAAATCACAGAAGGTTTGGCCTGAGAGGGACCTTAAAGCCCATCCAGTTCCAACCCCTGCAGAGACACCTTCCACTGTCCCAGGTTGATCCAAGCCCCGTCCAACCTGGCCTTGGACACTCCCAGGGATGGGGCAGCCACAGCTTCTCTGGGCAACCTGTGCCAGGGCCTCCCCACCCTCACAGGGAGGAATTTCTTCCCAATATCCCTTCTAAGCCTGCCCTCTGGCAGTGTGAAACCACTGCCCCTTGTCCTGTCACTGTCTGCCCATATAAAAAGTCCCTCTCCTTCCTTTTACAAGCCCCTTTGAGGTACTGGAAGGCCTCAATAAGGTCTCCCTGAAACCTGCCCTTCTCCATGCTGAGCATCCCCAGCTCTCTCAGCTCGGCTGAAGGCCTCAGAGCTACCTAAGGGTAAGATTTAGGAGCCTGCATTCGTTTTCAGAGGTCACAGGAGGCCAAGGTGCTACTCAAAGTCAGAGGCATCTGTTCCCCACCCCTCCCCAGCAGGTTTGGGCCACCACAACGAGCGTGAGGCTCCTTTCCAGCAGCTCCGGGAAGATCCTTGCCCCAGTTTTAGCTCTCACTCCGAGAAACCTTTTACAAACGTGTGTCTCCAGCAGACCTGGTGGGTGGTCAGTGTTTTCACTGCTGCACTGGCAATTCCGAGGTTTAATCCCCCTGCTAATTCCCGGCCTGATTCGCTTTACTGGCGATGGATAAGTCGTGTTCCTGGGTCCCGCACACGGTGACCGGACACCACCTCTCCAGGGCTCACCAGCCAGCTCCTGGCTGAACAAAAGGCAGCCTGTTTGGTCACCCTTCCTTCAGAGAGGCTTAGGAACATTTTTGTCATTTTTGAACAGCTAATATCTTGCAGGGGGGTGTTGGGGGGGGGGG
>VZRE01001164.1:705519-729600 GCA_013396775.1 Cephalopterus ornatus
GGGAGAAAGGTTGTCTAATCTCTTTAAATTTAATCTTTACTTCTTGAAAAATCTGAGCACAGATGCTTAGTGCTGGAGTATGTTCCATTAGACTAATTAGGTCAAGATTACCCAAAACGGTATGACTCCACCAACTCAATTTAAATTCCCTCCCTCCTGGCCCTAAACTTGCACTGTTTGGAATTTTACTCCCTTTTTCCTCTCTGCTCCCCCAGAGAGCACAAAGTGTGTGGGCCACCG
This sequence comes from Cephalopterus ornatus, assembly GCA_013396775.1. Lineage (NCBI taxonomy): Eukaryota > Metazoa > Chordata > Aves > Passeriformes > Cotingidae > Cephalopterus > Cephalopterus ornatus. The sequence goes on from VZRE01001164.1 coordinate 705,760, forward strand.
TTATTAAAAAGAACCAACAAACAAACAAAACACCTGAGTGACGGAACACCACAGCGAATCCCAGAATCCCAGAATGGTTGGGCTGGAAGGGAGCTTGAAGATCATCCAGTGCCACCCCCTGCCACAGGCAAGGACACCTTCCACTAGCCCAGGTTGCTCCAACCTGGCCTTGGACACTGCCAGGGCTGGGGCAGCCACAGCTTCTCTGGGCAACCTGTGCCAGGGCCTCCCACCCTGACAGGGAAGGATTCCTTCCCAATATCCCATCTATCCCTGCCCTCAGTCTCTGGTCTGAGTCAGGCTGGGTGTTTGCTTCTCCATCTCACAATCAACCTGATCCTGATGACCAGAAACAACCTTTAGGAAAGGCTCTATCAAAATTTCTCCTTGACTTCAGAGTAAAGGCTTTGAGAAGGTCAGAAGTTGCACAGAATTTTAGCAAGAGGAAGCCTGAAGCAATTCATTTTTCATCCCACAAACATTTAAACACAGGCATAACTTTACACTCTTATTCACCCAGTGATGCATATCAAATGTAGGCTTGTTGTCATTTCCTTTCCTTAAAAGTATGTTTTATCCAACTTAATATGGAATTTGTTTAAGACACAAGATCAGTTATTAATATGTTCTTTCAATTTTGGGAAGATATGAATATCTCCTTTGGCTGAACAGCATAATGGTCCATTTATCAGTGAGGAAAGTCTCCGGGGGAACAAGATTTTTATTTCAAATACACTTTAGCAGTTATTGGAAAAGATTCAGCGTTTTTCTTGGAGAAATATGTCATTAAAGGAGAAGGATGAGGGAAATGCTTGTATGTAACACAGGCTTTTCTCTGATAGCAGCCTGGTGCCCGTCTGGACAGATCCCTCAAGACACGAGCAACCCCAGAGAAATCCCGAGCGCAGAGCTCTGCCTACAGAGAGCTGATGTCTGGATCAAGACCTTGGAATGTCAGCTTCGACATTTCCCTGGCAATTGCATCACACCCCCTCCTGATACAAAAAAGCTCCAGTGCAGCGAGGCAGTTCCCTCCTCTTCCTATTCTAGGGACTTGTACCTCTAAGGGGAGAAAATAAAGGCGGCAAAAGCCCAATAACAACAAAAAAAACAAATCACGCAACTGCAACAAACCCCAAAACTCTGCATTCGGCAGGAAAAGTGTGAAAGGAGGGAATCTGAGAGGTCAGTGAGCTGAGGGGTAGCAGATGAAGTCTGATAGTATTCTACAGTATTTCAGTGAATTCTATGGTGTGAAATACAACACATATTTGATCTCTCTCACACTAACTCATAGTGAAGTAATAAATATTTCCCTACAGAATAATTTCCCTGGAAGCAGAGATTTACTGTAACCCAAATGGCAACCTACTCATTTCAGAGCATTAAAAGCTAATCAGCCTCTCACTAGAACTTGGATCACTGGAAGGAGATTCCACAGCACAAGTCCCAGACGGTATCCATAGTGAAAAAACAGCTATAGATGTTTTTCATCTACTAAGTTGTGGGCATGGGGCTGATTTTTCTTCCCCTTCTAGCCATCCAGAAGACAGGAAAAAATAAGATTATTAAAAGGAAAACAATAAACAATGGTGGCCTTTTAGTGACTGGGTGGTTATGTTTAGAACTAACATTTCCAAAATAAAATCGACAGGAACTAAACACAATCATGCTTGGGTCAAACAAAACTTCTGCAAGTAAAACAATGAAAAATGTACTGGCTACAGCAGAATTCCCTGCCCTGTAAAGGTTAATTCTCTCTCAACCTCACAGGTCCAGAAAAAAAAATACGTATTTGCTGCATCGAGAAAAGATAAATAATATCTTTCTGATAAACCAAAATTATGTTTAGCAAAGAAGAGAATAGAAAAGAAAAAGTGTGCAAAAAAAATTTGGGGAAGGTGGACTTCTGGCAAGTACAAACACAAGCGTTAATGGATTTTTTAATAACTCTGGGCCACACAGTAATAGGGAACCACCTGCCAAAAGCACAGCAAGGTCAAGTAAGTGTCACATCCCTGTTACAGCCGGAGAAATTCTGTGATCACCGACTCTGACCTTCCCCAGCAGCCACTGAAACGCTCTCACACAGCAGCACGGAGGGTTTAGAACCTGCTTTCTTTAAATATGTTTATTTTGTTGCACATTCCACTGAAAATAAACACCATCCCTTTGCGTTGTCCACACTTGTCCCCTTTCCCAGCCCGCTCTGCTCCCGACTGCGATCCCACGATTATTTGAGAGTGTCATGACACACTTGGAGCGAATCAAACCCAAGGCAGGCAGAACAAACCATCCAGTGTGTGTGTGTTTGGGTAAAAATCCATCACTGGGGCTCCCCTGGCTGCCAACAGCTGAGCGGGGATGTGGGGGGTGGAGCAGCACCTTTAGGGTGGAGCAGCACCTCTGGGATGGAGCAGCACCTCTGGGGTGGAGCAGCACTTTTGAGGTGGAGCAGCACTTTTGGGGTGGAGCAGCACCTTTGGGCTGGAGCAGCACCTTTGGGGCTGTGCCCCCAGCTGCCCTGAGCTCAGCCCTGCAGGGGAACTCGCTTTGGCTGCCTCATTCCCTCTGCAGCACAGCATTCCCCTCATCCCAGGACAGCCCCTTCCCTGCCAGAGGGGCCTCGAGTGCCCGTGGGCAGCTGGCCCAGACCCTTGGGCAGACACGGGCGAGGGATGGCCCTGGGCCCCAGGGCTGGTGGCAGTGCCACACAGGTGCCACCCAGCCACACACCTGGCACAGCTGCTGCCCAGACACACGGAACCATGGAGGATGCTGAGCTGGAATGGACACAAGGACCATCCAGTCCAAGCCCTGGCCTTGCCCAGGACACCCCAACAATCCCACCCTCTCCCTGAGGGTGTTGTCCAAACGCTCCTGGAGCTCTGGCAGCCTTGGGGCTGTGCCCACTGCCCTGGGGAGCCTGGTCAGTGCCAACCACCCTCTGGGGGAAGAACGTTTTCCTGATGCCCAACCTGACCCTGCCCTGACACAGCTCCAGCCGTTCCCTGAATCCTGTCACTGGTCACACGGAGCAGAGATGGAGCTACCCCTCCTGAAGAGGCTGCACATGAGGTCTGACCTCAGCCTCCTCCAGCTGAACAAACCAAGCGACCTCAGCCACTCCTCGCGTGGCTCCTCTAGATCCTTCACCATCTTTGCAGCTGTTCTTTGGGCACTTTTCTGGCCCTCCTGGATGCCGGGACACCCTACTGACATGGCCCAGGCCAAGCTTCGTCCCCAGGCTGGGTACCACCGGGCCCTGCCCAGCCCCTGCCCAGGCGGGACCCCCGGCCGCCCACCCCAGCCCCCCGAGCGCTGCTCCCCTCCAGCTTCTCGGGGCAGGTCAGAATATTTAAACAGTTGTATATTCACAGCCCACAATGGAGGGCCGAGAATTACCCAAGGACAGGGTTAGCCGTGCGATCAATGCATAATCAGATAACTGCTCCAGCTTTTTTACAAGTCTTTAAGCAAAGATCAGCCACTCAAATTCTAATTCCTTTTGCTAATTAAGCAGCCTGTTAATTGCTCTCGGGGTCTCTAATGCCATGTCATTATGCTTTTTAACAGCCTGCTTGACATCAATAGGGCTGCGAGCTCCACACAAACAAAGCGGGCACCCAGCACTTACTGAATTAGGCGGCTGCGGGCGCTGGCGCGGCGCCTCCCGCGGGCGGCACTTGGGTACCGCGGGGCAGCGCCGGCATCCCCCGCGCAGCCCTCCCAAAACGGGCGGAACGCGCGGGGACAGCCGCAGCATCCCCCGCTCCCACCGCCCCGGACACATCCGCATCCCCGTCCCCAGGTGTTCTCAGCACAACATGCGGCTCCAGCCCAGGGATTCCTGTGTCCACACCCCGTTATTCCGGGAGGAATTCCCCCGCTGAGCCACCGGGTGAGGGGCCGAGGCTGCCCGGAGCTGTGCCCGCGCCCCGCCGGGGTTTAACCGTGACCTCTATCCCAACAGAGACATCACCGAAAGACTCGATGCCGCGGGGTTTTTCAATCCCCACTCCCGGGCTGGAAAAGCTGGATCCAGCAGCCTGGAACGCACGGGGCCCCTTCCCGGCAGAGGAGGGGGCGTGTGAGGAATTTCCGTGCCCAGAGAAGCTGTGGCTGCCCCATCCCTGGAAGTGTCCAAGACCAGGCTGGACGGGGCTTGGAGCAACCTGGGCCAGTGGAAGGGGGTGGAATGAGGCACCTCTGCGAAGACCCTGCACTCCCACTCCTGGGACTGGGGACACAGTTCTCCTTGAGCCACCAGGCACTGCAGCCGCAGAGCACCGAGGCCTCAGCCACACACCTCTGCCTCAGCTCAGCTCTTCTCGCGGCTGCTTTTATCACTGTTTTTTAAGTAAGCAGAGTACGACTGAATTCACCCCTTCTTAATGTTACCACCTTATCTTGCAACAAAAGGCCGGAGCTGCCCGGCTCAGGGGCAGGTACAGGAGCCCGGGATCACAGTGGCTGCTCTATTCAGCCCTGAGAGCAAAACATGATCATTAGTTAGGAGAGGTCAAGTTAAAACTCTGCCCTACAAGCACTTCCAGACCCTGAGAACTGCCCTTAGGAATCTCGCTCTTGATGTGAGACCACCTAAAAACACACTGATCTTCCCTGTTACCGAACAGCCACATCATTCATGTCACAAACAAGAGAGGAAGGAAAGCAAGAAAATAGCCTTGTCTCTCAGGAATAATGATTACAGACAGCACAGAGATCTTGGCATCCTTAACACATCAGTATCTGCATGACCCACACTGCAGCTGAAGAGTCACTGTTGTAACACATGGAAAATATTTTCAGTTATACCCAAAATACATAAACTGTATAATGTTGCAAACCAGGACAAGTCTGGGTAAACTATAAAACCATGAACAACTTGCTAGACCAGACCGAGATCTTCACTGAAGCAGAGTCAAAACAAAATCACTAAACCAAGTGTGATTGTACTGGATATGCCCAAACTCAACTCCTCTTTCAGTCTTTATTTTTATACCATTGAAAGAAATTGCCAGCAAGCTGAGGGGAGAATTCTGCATGCAAAAATGTATCCAAAAATCCAGTAGCACAATAAAAACAACTCACATCCTAGAAAGAATAGGAGTAGGTATAAACCATATGTTGACAGTATTTGTTTCTTAAGAAAACTGAGGTCCAATCCACAGCTTCACCTCAAAACACCTGATACCCTCACTAAAAGGGAACTTCGGCTGGGGAGAACGGGAATTTAAACCCATGTCCCTCTCACTGCAGGTAAATATTTGTAAAAATCACTGTCAGGATGGGAAACACTCCCCAGTGCTCTCCCTCTGCCAGGGAACTGCCCCAGAACCATTACACCTGCCCACGTGGGGCTGCTTTTGGGGGGGTGACAGGCTGAGGGAGACCCAGGTTTAAATTTGAGCTCCAGATTAAGCAGACAGAAACCCGAACCAGTACCTTCATCCCAAGCAGTTGCCTTACTCACTAAGTATTTTGGAGACCAAATCTGCAAGGCATTTAATGGATTTTAAGGCAAGGGGCAAAAGATTTCTACTTGGTCCGTGGGTAAATTTAAAACAAGTTTTGTAAACTGGGTTATTTTTCCAGGAGCACAGTTTGCTGCCCACTGTGCAGCCAGGCTTCTCCAGCCCAGCTCCACTCACACACCCCTTCCCCACTCCTTTTTCCTCCTCTCCTCCTCTGCTCTCCAGTATAATCCATCCTTCCCTCCACTCCTTACTCTGTCCATTTTCAAGCAGCAGCAGCAGCAGTACCCTCACTAACACTGACACTTCCCGTCTGAATGCTCCCTCCCTGTGCTGCCTGGGGTCTGGGAAGGTCTCCCTGCTGTCCCCTTCCCCTCACCACTGTCCCTGTGGCTCTGGCAGGGATGGTCCTGCTCTTCACGCAGCCAAGGAAGGAAGGAAGGAGCCAGGACAAGCTCAGCACTGAGCTGTACCCACAGCCCGGGATGTTCCTGTCCCTCTGTGAGCAGCAGAACCCGTTGCAGATCCTTTCCCTTTACCCTCTGCCTTGTTTTACTGCTCAAACCAACCTCTGTGCTTCAGGCTGCGGCTCCTATCAAACCTGCCCAGTTACCAGCAAAATTAAAAGGCCCATTTCAGCTTCATTTCCATTTCTTTTTCGAGGAAATTTTGGCACATCAGAGAGACAGAAATGTTTAATATGTGACCTCCTGCATGGCAGGGTTGTCTAACAGCTATTTGTGATAAGACACAGCTTTAACTCTTGGGCTGATGACTTAGAATTTCATTTATAAATGAGAAAACCACTCGATCTGTGATCTCAAACACTCTGTTGTCCCTCAGAGGAATTAATCTGAGGTCCCTGTGCATGCCCATTAAGGTGCAGATATTTATGTGCCCACGTGTGACAGGTAAAAATGCACATACACACTAATTTTCTGCGCGTCCTGGGTCTGCTGCAGGATGGCAGCACAATTAAGTCACCGTGACGGAGACAATTATCCCTGCAGCCAGTAAAATGAGATGTCCACAGTGTGCTGAGGAGTTCTGAAACATGTGGGAATAGAGTACAGAAACTGTAGAGTCATGCAGCTAATGAGCAATAAATACACACTGGCACACCCTCATCAATTTTAAAGTCTTGGTATGAAAAGAATGTAATTAATTAAGATATGTTGATTTATAAGAGGTGACATAACAAGATGGATAGAGAAATCTTTTCCCTCCAATCTGTCATGGTTTCTTTCTAGAAGACGGGCCAACACGTGACAGCCCCTCCTCGGGCAGGCAGAGAAATCCCGAGTTTTGGGCTCATTTCCCCCACTGTCCTAAAGAGCATAAACTTCCTTTTCAACACTTATTTGCATTTGGCGCAACTATATTTAAAGCGAAACCATTTTAAAGACGTAAAAGGGTAAAAAAAAAAAAAAAGGAGCAGAAAAAAAATTGTATTTAGAGAAATCCTTCCCACTTTTCCCCTGTATTATGTTTCTGCACATGGAAACACAACCCCTGCTTCCCTTTCTCCCCCCCCACCCCCGAAGTCAGATGACTTTTTTGTAACTTGGCACACAGACAGTCTGGTATAAGACAGGACTGGAGCATTTGTCGAGTCAAGATGTTTAATTTTTTTCCCCTCACATAATGATCCTTTTTTTCCCCTCCAGCCACTTGAGTTTTGTTTACGTTGCTTGAGCTCTAAACTAATAGATGAATCCCTCTCCCTGCCAAGATGACGACGACGCACCGGGCGAGATGAGCCAGAGGAACACGCTCACTTCTGAGGAGAGAAGTGCTTAAAAGGCTTTTCCTCCGGTTGTGACAAATTAAATGCATTAAAGGGAACAACTGCTGCTGCAGAGCTCCTGGGCTCCGAGGAGGAACCGGGAGAGCTGCATTTGCCCTGCAAGCACTTGACTTCTGCGAGGGGGCACTTTGCTCCTGTGCCAACTCTGGCTTATATTTTCTCATTCTTAGGACAAAAGGTAGCAGTAATTAGAATTGGGGAAATTGTGCTGAAAGAAACGGAGTCATCAGATAAATTTGATACCATTAAGTGGTTATAAAAGGTGGGATTTTTAAAACGAAGAATAACTGCTTAAATATATTGGGGTTATCCTGTCAGGAAAAGATGAATGAGAAGTCCAGCTACTTTCACTCAGGCCAGGCATGTAAACCTTGTACTTAATGACTGATGAGCAAAATTTTTTTCTCTTCCAAGTGCAGATGGGCAAATCCCTCGCAATTACAAAACACAAGAAAATCTAATTTTACCAACAGAAAGCAGTGCACCATCCAAATGTTTCCCAAGCAAGAGCTTTAGGTGCTTGTTGAAGGCAAAAAAGAGCCAAACAACAATTCTCATAATGTGATCCATATTCTACCACATGCACATTTAATATAGAAGCTATGTTTGATATATGCCGCCGTAGCATTTTTCTGTTTTAACTGAAAGCCTTTTGTTCTGTCAAGATTATAGGAGGATTTGCTTTCATTTTTCATGATGTTTCACTCAATACATCACCAACATTAGCAGGCCTTAATAAGCACCCACCTTCTCCTTCCCCCAGCCCTGCCCCAGCGCTTTTGATGCCGCTCCCCAAGAACCTCGGCTGCTCCCCCCGGGTTTGGGACGTGGTCCCTCTGCCCCTGGCACGGGGACAACGAGGAGGACGAGCCTGGGACGTGCTGGGTGGTGCTGGGAGCACAGTGAGCACAAAGCTTTGCAGCTTTAAGCCCTGCCCGTGCCGTGGTGGCTCTGACGGGCTTCCCTTCCTCCTCTTCCCCGCTGCAGATTCACATCTGTTTCTCTGCATTTGGAAACTGTGTTCATTTTTCACTGCTGCCCTTTGTCCCACACTTACTCACTCTCACCAAGGGCTTCATTTCACTTATTCAATAAGCGAGAGGCACTGCAGGCTGGGGAGAGCTTTAGGACAAAGCTCAAACTTCTATTAGGCCTCAACAAAAATGTTTTTGTTCCCTATCAAGGCACTTTTTTTCCTATTGCTCGTCATTGGCTTGTTTTGTTTCTAATGAAGGTTTGCAGTTTGCCATTGCCCAACAGGGCGCGATTTCAAAGCTTCCAAACAAATTAAAGGTAGGTGCAACAAAAATCTGTGTTATCTGGTACCAGAAATACTTTGTAGCACAAGATACCATTTGTCCTTCGGCCTTTTTTCCTCCCCAGCGCTGGGCTGTGAGCGCAAACGCCCTCGAAGAGCCCTGCAGACACAGGGTGCAGTTGTGCTGCTCAGGCCCCGGGTTCTTTGTGTGCCACACGTGTGTGAGCACACTGCAAACTCACATCCTGATGTCTTGCTGGACTAGCACAACCTCCTGCCCTGCCCACCTGTCCCACCAGTGTTTGGGGTCATTCAGAGCAGTCCTGGCGCTGCAAACTCGAGTGAGGAGTGAGCACTCCTCCATCACCCACCCACCCTGCTTCCCTTAGGAATTCAGCATCAGACTTCCTCTATTTCTGCTCTGCGTTATTGCAACTGGTGCCATCCCACGGCTCACCCAGGCTTCTGCCTGCTGCCAGGGAGGTTTTGAGGGAGTTACCTGAAGACCCAACCCCATTTGCAGCCTCCTGACTGTCCCAGCTCCTGTTTCCTGCAGAAGTTTGGAGCGTGGATGGGCCTTCCAAGGGCAGCCCAACGATATTTCCACTTGTCCCAGTCTCTGGTGATTTAAGCCCATCGGTCGAAGTGAACAACTGGTGACAGTAATGAGGCTTCACGAGAATGAGATTGGTGGTAACTCATATCCCATGGGAAGGGTGTTGAGGATGGAAAAGGGAAACTGAATATTCGTGAAATTAAATAATACTGGATAAACAGGAGGCCCAGATCCAACTGTATCCATCTTTTTAATTATTTTGGGTTCAGTGTCTTGGGGATTTCTTTTAACTAGAACCTGACTTAAAAGTATTTCAATTTTCCCCCAGGCCCCTATGGGAAGCAGAAGCCTGATATTAAAAGCCTTAACGTTGCTCTTAAAAGGCTGGGAGGGGTTTGATTGCACAAAGCACCTTTAGATGGATGAATTAATGCCTTGGTCTTCAGACACCACCTACACAAACTTGCCAAGTTTCCATCCCAAGGGAATTTAGCATCTGTTGGAGAGGAGACTCCAGGGCTTCCACAAGTCTGTACTGGGAAGGGACCATTCCCGGTTCATGCAGGAGATGGGTGAACTGGGAGAGAGAAGGGAAAGGGTCGAGCAGAATTTGGGAGGCAAAAGCTGCAGCCTCATTCAGGTACCCCCGCTTGGTCACCAGAAATAGAAGAATTCCCAAACCAGCTTCCAAGAGCTTAAGGAGCCATGTCGCAACTTCTTTAATACAGAATAAAATATTAGCATCTATATTGGAAGACAGGGAGAAAAGGGGGAGGGGGGAGAGGGAGGAAGGGGGAGATGGAGCAGCTGGTTTTTGATAACAAGAAAATTTTTCCCATCTGACAACTTTCCCAACAGACCTTCAGAGCCCTTCACTTGTTGAATATTTGGTCAAATAGTTGCACTTCACATTAGTGGCATTAAAAATAGTTAAAAGGAAGGAAGGCAAAAACTAACCCTACAAAACACGTCTTTGAAAGGAGGTGGCTTTCAGTTCTAGTTCTATGCCACCCAAGCTCTTAATATTTACACTTAAAATCGTCAGAGTCTTCCCACTTCTTCCCCCTCCGAACAAATCAGCACATGAATCTTTACAAAGAGGTTAAAGCCGGTAATTGTCCGCCCGAGTCCCCTTCAATTGAAATATCATTTCGAGCTGGAATCATATGAAAGATAATTAAAGAGGATTCCAAAGGGGACAAACCCATCCCCAGCTCACCCGTACGGCAGCACAATGGGCCACCACTGAGTGGCCTGATGGCACTTCATTGAGCGCGTCTGTCTCGCCCTGCCGAGCAGCTCGGGCTGGGGCCGCTCAGAAAAGGGAACAGCCAGAGCTCTCCGGGAGCAGGGCCTGTCCCACCGGCACAGCGCGGAACCGACGTGCCCCTGGCTGGATCCCCGCGGGGAGCGCGGGGCGATCGGGGATGTTCTGCCTCGAGGAGCCCGCGGCAGGGCCCGGCACCGCCGCCAACTCCGCGCGGAGCGGGGCTGGGAACCGCGGCGCGGCCCCGTCCCTCTGCGAGGCTTCTCTGCCGACGTGCGGGCTTCTCCTAACCCGTGTGCTCCATTAGCGCGTGTTTTCATTCAAATTAGGGCCACAATAAAGACAAATGACTGTGGCACATTCAATGCATTTTTCCCTGTCAAGCGCCCCGCACACGCTCTCCCCCTGCACAGCTGGCTGCCAACTCCCCGCTGCAGCCCGCGATGCCACGGAGAGCTCCGGGCCCGCAGCCCGGCCCTTCCCAGAGCTCCCGTCCTAGACAAAACCCTTCTGGGAACGCAAACCGTCCTTGCTTCCTGCACTACACACCCGGGCCCGCAAACCCCTCCTGCTGCGCAGGCGAGGAATCCTTTGGAGCCACGTCCAAGCTTTCTCATTTTCTTAAGGAACACCGAATTAGTAGATTCCTTTGAGACACCCGAGTGGGGAATTAGCTCTAATTTATTTTATGCAGCAACCCATTCCTATCAGTGCCTCCACGGAGCAGTGCATTTATTATTGAGGCCGAGCAGGAAAGAGATGGGAGCATTTCTTGGGATTCTCCAAGCTTGCCCCCACCCCACCACCCATCTGACGAGCAATTTCTCTGGCCCAAGTAACTGTGTTACAAGGGAAGACAAGCCAAAATAAATGTGAAACACTCCTTTTGCCTCCAGTTTCTTTGAGCACACATCATGCATAAATTAAAAGGGGAGGAAAAAAAAAAAGAGAAAAGCTAATAAGTGAGAGATTTCTGCTTGTTAGTTGGTTTAAACTGCTGGTGTTCAAGAAAATTCAGGAGAACAGAGGCAATATTTGAAATACATGTGAAATGGCTTCACTTTCCCATTCTCAGCAAATCATTTCTAGGATTTTAGTGCAGTCTGACAACCAGAAGCAGTGAGGTCATGGCAGTAACCAAGCCAGCCAGACAATACTGGGACTAAACTTCTCTCTGCCTGCTCCCCCTCCCCCAGTTCACCCCCAAAACCTGATTTGAAGCCAGGTCAGCTCCATAATGACTCCTGTGCCTTAGCAATTCCCTTTCAGCTTCTTTATTGCCCCTGGAATGTGTTATTGGTAGGACAACAACGGGGGCACCCCTGCAGCAAGGTGGGCAGGCAGGGACAGGGAGCAGAGGGGCTCTTCCCTTCTGGAATGGCACAGGTAGGAATGAAATCTCAGCCTCCCCCATTTCTCCTGCACTGCACGAGGTGTAGCTCGGGGACTGCACACACTGTGAGAACCAGCCTTTCCTAAACGCATTTATTTTTAAATTGTCTTATTTTATAAACTGTCCACACGGGTTATTGCAACTCGTGTGCATTTCAGTGTCTCTGTGCCAACTGAGAGTACTTGATTTTAATTAAATACTACACCATTAAAAATATTTGCGTTGCTTATAGCTAAATTTCTCCATGACTTATTTCTATGTATTTTGCTTGGAATTTAATTTGCTTTTTTTATTCTATGGCCTTCACAAACCCCGCCTTTCCATAGCATAGATATATAGAGATATATATATAAAATTTCTGAAATAGCAGCTTGTTAGGCTTAAATAAAAAATACTTGTTGTGCCTTCCAAAGAGTTCCTTCAGATTAGATAATTCCTATTTATCTAAAATATCAAATGGGTAGAGAGAAATATCAACAGAGAAACCGATAGGCACACCAGAGGCTTTCTTTCCTTCTCCTTCTGAAGAGACTTTAAAGCTGAATAAACACCTTGGAAAAGCACAAGCAGTAGAGGGATCTCCTGGGTTCTGAACCTGACCTTTCCAAGTTAAAAATACACATTTTCAAGGCTGATCCTACAAACCCTTGCTCACAGGAGCAGTCCCACTGATTCCGTGTGAGCCCCTCAGTGGGGTCCATAGGATGGGATCTCTCGGGTCCCGCTGAAGTTTGTTAATTCTTTGTTTTCTGGATCAAGCAATCATTCCCACCGTGTCTCCCTCCTCAGCATTCTGTTTCCTGCTCCTCCTCATTAGCATATAAATCTAAAAGCACATGTTGGGAATTTTTCTTTTCCATATTCCATACGAGGTTAATCTTATTAGCTCAGGTAGACAACTAAGAGCTACTACAGAGAGGGCAATTTATCAGGAGACAGTTAAACCCTTTGGAGCACTGGGGAGGGAGGGGGGAACTCACACAGCCACAGGAATGAGCATTTCACAAAATCACAGAATCCTTGAGGCTGGAAAATCCCTCCCAGCCCATGGATCCACCCTGTGCCTGATCCCCACCTCGTCCCCCAGCTCAGGGCACTGAGTGCCACGGCCAGTCTTTCCTTGGGCACCTCCAGGGCTGGGCACTCCAAACCTCCCTGGGCAGCCCCTGCCAAGGCCTGACCACCCTTTCCTATCTGAACAGCTGAACACCCTTCAGGAAACTTCCCAACGCCCTCAATCACATCTCCCTGCGGCTGTGCAGCGTAAAAACCTGCACATCAAGGGTTCGGTGTCCCCCCCAGGCTGTGGAGCCACAGCCAAGCCCTTTATGGGGCCTGGGGAAGGGGCTGTGCACGGTCCCTGCACAGCAAGGGAAGGAAGGTGGGCAAGGTGGGCAGGGCAGGACCCTGGCCTCGCTCATCGTGGGCAGGAGTCTCCTCAGCCTCCCTGGAGAACGAAGTGAGAGAACCAAAGTGGCCCCTCAAACACGTAGGGCAGCTGGGGGCAGGTTTGAGGAACACGTAAAAGCTCGGCAGAGTTGAGCCAAAGGCTTTCGAGCACCAACACGCATCCGGGCAAAGCCTGCTGCTCCCCAGAGAGGAGATGGAGACATCCACACCCTGCTGCGAGGGTGGGAGGACCTGCGCGTCCCTCGCTCCCTGCCATTGCACTGATGTCTCAGTGTGGCACATAAATGAGCTCACACTCTCACTTTTCTTCCTTCACTGCCAAAAAAGAAAGCCCTTAACTGCCTTTCACCTCATCCCCTGGGAGTCCCCCTCTCCATTTATGAGGATCATTCCCATTCAGAGAGCCCATGGACCGTGCACCTTGCCTTCATCACTCGTGCTTAACATGCAACCAGAAGCTGAAGAGAACCCAGATCCTTATCCCCACAGCTCTGGTGGCCCCTGCTCGTGGAAATGTGTCCCTAGGTGAAAATGAGAGCCAGCCCAGGCAACAGGAATCCTGCCAGACAAGGAGATGGTGCCTGGGGAGCAGCGTCAGGGGTCCTGGGACATCCTATTTGTCTGAGCTTGGCATTGCACCCTCTGTCTGAAACCAAACACACAGACAGGATCTGCCTATCCCAGACAACTGCCAGCTATTTTTTTCCCATGTGTGTGTAAACACCTCTTTTTACTGAAGAAGTGCCACATTTCTGCATCACGCAGCTGAAATAGCACAGAAAACTCCCATCCCATCAGTTTTTCTGAGCTCCACATGGGGTGAACCCAGCTCACACCTGCTGGGGGTTTGGGGAACAGAAGGGTACAAACACGGGGGGGGGAAAAATGTATTCTGTTTATGTGCACAGCCTCCCTCGAAGTCCCAGAAATAAACCATTTTTTTTAATATTCTTTTCATAACTCCTCGAAGAACAAGCTGAGAGAAATAAAGAGAAGGTTTGGAAGAGAGAACCTCCGTGAGCCCAGGGCCTGGCGAGCCCTTGGGCAGTGCCCCAACTCCACGCAGACACAAGACTCTGCCACAGCTCCACTGCCAGGGGCGAGGGAAAGGCTCCCGGAGGAAAGGGTTCCCCCCCAGCCCACGCAAACCCCGGTGCCCAGAAGTGCCCCCCAGCTCCCGCTGGGGTGTCCCCAGGCACTGCAGCCAGCGCTGAGCCCCCAGCACACGCTATCAGCACATCTCCCTGCTGGCCCTGCAGACCCATTCACAAGGGCTCAGCTCCCTCCTGATGGAGTATCGATCCCCCGGAGAGCAAAGTCCGGCGTGCCATTAGTCCAATCTGTTTCCAAGCTGACACAATCCCGTCATTTGTCATCTTCTCCCGTCCTGCTGTGTTTGTTTAGGAGCAGGATATTTGCTTTATCTGTCACTTCCCAATCCTCACTGTATTCTTTACCTGACACCGAGTTTATTGGGTCCCCGGTTTTCTCAGAGTCATTAACAAGGGAGATTTTGACACACTGATGAGATCACTGCACCATGATGATGCCGAGAGCTTGGGAAGCGCTCCTGAATTAAACTCAAAGTATGCTTTCAGTGAGGATGGGTTTTGTATTTGAAGCTAGATTTCAGTGGAGAAATTCCTAAAAAACACTTAAATTTCTACAGCAAACATATAAAAAAGGCCAGCAGAAGGCTGGCAGGTGACTGCAGCAGTGAGGACATCCGAGAGAAACAGCTCAGTAACCACCTTCCCAAATCCTTAGAAGGCAAAATAAAAATTCCTGGACAGTTGTGAAAACGGAGCAGTTTGCAGGGAATGCTCAGAAACATAAATCCCACGTTAAATTACGTGTTTGTTGCATTGCAAACTTGTAGTTTTCTTTTTTACCTCTAAGAGCTGCTTGCATCTTGTAGCAAAAATCTCAAAAAAAAATCTTTTAGAAGTTCTATTTAATCACTTCCATCTACTTCGTCACTCACTACCAGCTCTATAAATGGGAGTTAGCTGGCACTGAAATTTTTATCGTAGCCATTGGTATTTTCACACTTACAAACACAAAAAGCAGCACGAGAGCAGCATCTGTTTATCATCTGATGGCCAGCATTTATAGCTGCTTTATGATTGTTTTTTCCATGCAGATAACCCTTTTTGCAGCAGCAGAGTCTCTGGTGGCTCGCAGTGATGGGAGCAGTCCCTGACCAGTTCCCCAGGGCAGACATTCCTCTTGTTAAAGCACTAAACCCCAAACTTTGGCTCATAGCTGTAACCAGTGAATGCACATACAGAAATGTGCATCAGAACCCACAGAACTCAGAAACACACAGCAAACAACTTCGTGGATTGGAATGTGCACCTTCAAAATGTGCAGATTCCATTGGAACTTCCCAAGTTTTGTTATTGCAGGGTCTCATAATAAATACAGTCAGGGCAGTCCTCCCCAGGCCACGCCAGGGCGGCTCAGCCCCAACACTGAAACAAGGGATTCATTCCAAAGGGAGCTGCAGGAGCTGGGACTGCCAGCACCTTCCAGCCAGCATTCCTAGGAAAGCCAGGCCAGCTCTCATAAAAGCCTCCCAGCACTGGTTATTCTTCTCCATTCCCAAAGTTCAGAGTGCTTCCCACTGCCTCTGGGAGAAGGGACAGGGTCCCAGGCATCCCAGACCTGCAGCGGGGAAGGTTTAACGTTGAACCCAGTGGGCTGACGTGGCGTGCCCACACCAAGGCCTGCACACGCAGAATAATCTGTCTGCATCGAAGAGCAGCTTCAACCGAGCCTGCAAACGTCTTGATTTCCCTAGAACTGTCCCCAGATCTTCCTCCCTGCTGCAGCTGCAGGTCTGAGAGCACAACAACAGCACTTTGCTACTGCAGGTTCTGCTCTTGTCCTTCAGCACTGTCTAATAATTTACTCAGTATCAGTCTTTCTGAGAGACAAGCTACTCACACGTCTTGCCTTTTCCCGTTTGTTTTTGCAGCAGCAAGAGCAGCGCTTTGACATACAAAGGGGTTAGAGACACACCAAAATCTTCCTCTAGCTCCCAAATTCTCCAAACTTGACTTGCTCCAGTCTGGGGAACAGCGCAGCACCCCTGGCTCTGCACATCCCCTCTCTCTGTGCCCTTGGCTGTTCTTTTCCCTAATTTCTTTTTTAAAGCAAATGACCCAGTTTTCACATTGAAATACGTTCTGTGCAACGAGGAAAGTAGTAAAAAGACGTGGAGGAAGTAAATAAGAAGCCTGGGGAATTTAGGAGGTGGCATTTCAAGGGTTCTGGAAACCTCTCACAGCTCAGCATCCTCCGAGGTTTGGATTAGGGAGGTTAGAGATCACAGGATACACTCTTCAATAAAATTTTAAGCATTCTCATTAGCTCACAGGAGTCCCTACACAGCAAACATCTGGCCAGCTGTCCGGGACTGTCTGTGCTCCCTCCCTGCAGAGGCAGCGCTGGCAGGGCAGGGAGGAGGGGAGGCTCCCGCTCCCCGGCACAGGGAATTCCTGCCGCGCTCCGGATCCCTGTCACTCACCCTCACAGATGTTCACCGACTTTACTGCTGCTCTCTGCTCACTGCTTGCAGGTTGCTGCAGTAATTGGTCGAACAAAAAAAAGAAAAAAAAATAAAAGCAAACTACTGCTAATAATATATTAAAAGCAAATTCTTGCCAGCACAGTAAAAATGGGAGGCAGTTTATGTTTTCTGGGTGAACAGTATGTGAATTTATGGACAAACAGGCCTCTGCGTTCTCTCCCTTGCACATATTGGGGATAAGGTTACATTTTATTTGTAGGGAATTTTATGGCAGCAAAGCCCATTCATTAAAGAAAGAAAAAGAGCAGAGAAAAAACAGATGATTGTTACCCAGAAATCCTCATCAGCTCTCCCCCAGTTGTTTATCCTTTAACTTTTTAAAGGAATTTTTAGACAAAGATGCTTTCTTTCTCCTCTGGAGAAGAAAGAGGAGCGGGGGGAAGACGTACAGTTTCACCCAGGCGCCTTTCAGATCTCTCTAGGCAGCGCTCTGAAAACAACTTTCCCTTTAATGAAGACCTTTCTGGAGCTCTCCTCAACATTCACTTAAAAAAAAATTAAAACTTCACAAGTTCATAAGGACGGATCCCTGGGTAGGACTTTTATTAAGTCTTTTCTATTTACTTCCTACCTAGATAAGATCTTAATCACAGCCCCCAAATTATCCGCAATGACATTTATCAACTCTAGTCATCTTTTCTTTAGCATGCTCCGCCTGACCAGTCGGCTTTTCTTCCACCCCTTCCTTTCAATGGAAGTTAATTTCGAGTACATGATTTATCTTGCTGGGCTAACAGCACTGAGGCAGCCCACCTTTTCAAAGGGCTGGCCAGGGAGTGAATTATAGCAGAGTTGTCCAGTGATTGCATTCCGTGGGGAAGGAGAATAGGCAGCCAGTGTGTTGCCCCGATGTGGCGCTGGGACCTTTTCAGCAACTGAAGAAAAAAAGATTGGGCCTCTGACCGTGGGGCTGACAGGCAAGCGTTATATCAGCAGACAAAGGCTCGAATACCTGAAAGGATCAGAACTCCATGTACCGAGAGATGTGATGTTGTTTACAACACCATACGCTGACCCTGTCCTGAATTTACATGATATCAGTGCAGCGGTCTTTTAACCTTCCCTCATTCTTCTTCCTGCATCCTCACACAGCCATTAGCATAGGCAGAATTAGCGAGGAGCACATTAAATCCACCGACACTTTGAAATCCTTCGCACGCATTCTGCAGCGAGCGCCGCTGAAATGTGTAATTTCCCTGCATGCCCTGGATATATCCAGGGGCTCTGTTTGGTTTGGCAGTGGGTTTCATTCAGTATCTATTAACATTCAACTTCTATTTGTAAAGGGCATGTACAACCCACTCAAGTACATATTTGGCACAAGCCACAGTCATTTAGTGTTGGTCCAGGAGTACAGCTGGTGCCATCTGGGGCAGGATAATGGGAATCTTTCACAGAGCTCTCAGAAGCTGTGTTTTCATACTCCTTGTTCCTTCTCTGCCTTACACAGATGGGGGCGGTTATGAATATGCTCCAGTTCAGAATTAGGGGCTTGTCCAGAACCAAAAACTCCAACTGTATTAGGAGGGGATCTCTCTGGGAGTTTGGGAGGTGTCATTTCAAACAGGCCCCCCAAACCTGCAGGGTCCCGCCTGCCGACAGCTAACAACCCCAAACCCCAGCGATTTTCAAGCACAGGGAAGATTTCCAGCAATTTCTGGTTTACTTCCAGAAAACTAGGCATCTCCTTGTTAATAACTCTGCTTTCCCTACCAACAGAGTTGGGAAATAGAGAAGTTGTGGCTTGTGAGAGGAAGAGGGAGAGGATTTCTCCAGCATAATAGAAGATTCTGTGGGGTTTAGTGCCAAAGTCTCAGCTGGTTCTTAACACACATCACTGCCCGAGTCAGCAGTGAAAGGAAATTTTGTACATACAAAAATCGCTCAGCAGTGTTGAAAAACCTGGAGCCAGAGGACTTGAAGTCTTCTGTGTCCACTCAGCTGTTTATTCTCCTGTTCAGTGAGTTATTGGAGATGGGACAGAGCGACTCTAACACTTCGCGTTGACTCGGAAGAAATAAAAACCCTTCACATTCCAGTTGGTTCCTCCACTCCCACCCTGCCCTTCCCAAGGAGCCTGGGTTAGCAGCCTGCAGAGCGAGGACAGCCTGTACCAGACCTGGCTGTTCCAGGGACCTTCAGCTCAGGATCCCGACCCTTGGGATGTTCACACAGCTGGGGCCAGGGCACAGCGGGTGTGAGATCCATATCAAGCCTAGAGGACAGAGCAGCAACTGCAGGCACAAGAAAGCCACTGATCAACTGAGAAACCAGTCCTCAGCATCAAATTATGGGCTACAGGAGGTGGGTCACTGAGAAATAATTACATTTCTGGCCGTTTCCAGAACATGGATCCTTTCTCAATCCCCATATATCCCTGTGCCATGTCCCTGTACCCCATAAAGCCAAGATGAGAACTGATGTCATCCTCCTCCGACCCAAGGGCATCCTGGTTGCCTGGTCAGGCCACGGACCTGGTGTGCTCCTCTCTTTTAACCAGGCAGAATTTGTTTTCTCAGTATGTGCTCCCCTTAGCTGCTGTTACGGCTCCAGGGAAATAGGCACTTTTCTGGTTTTTTGGGGGTTTTGACAACACTGCTTTGAAGAGATCCCTTTGGAAGGTCCATTGCAAAGTTCCCATGATGCCAACACCCAGAATTACTGTCACACAAACCCACTCAGCCTCCAGGAAGCCCAGCACTGTCACCAGCCCCACTTGTGACCAGCGCCAAACACGGGCAGCCCCTCCCAAACATTTCCGGAAGGTTTTGTTTCCCTGCATGATTTTTAAAATACTTCTCCCCACTGCCCACAGTACTGGAGCTTTTGTTCCATTCCCGTGGAAAGAAGGGAATTCAGGCTGCATTCCTCCCCCAGCCACACAGCGCTCCAGCCCGTGACGGCACCTCTTCACCGAGGGGAACTCTTGGGTTATTTCTCATCCTGCTCAAACGGTTAAAATCACATTCACCATTCAACACGGAACCTGGGTAAAATATTGTGATTTTTGCGTCTAAAGCCTGATTTCCCCCCTCTGTACTGCAGCTGCAGCTGTTAGAGCTGCCCCAGTCGCTCGGAGCAGTCACAGGAGATGATAATTCTGCGTGTGAGTTGGCCCGGGAGCAGGGTGGGATTTTCTCGAGTCATTTCACTGCCCAGCTCTCAACTTGCAGCAAGAGCAGCTTCTGAACGAGAGCTGAAACGTGAGCCCCGTTACCCTCCGCTGGTTGGACACATCACCCACATGGCACCGGCTCTGCTCCGCAGTTGGAGAACACACAGGAACTCAACACAAAGTCTCGGAGATGTTTTTATCTTCAAACTGAAAATTCAGTTCTGTTACAGCAGAAACACAACCCCCAAACACTGCTCCAACCTGCAGGGAAGCCCAGCTAGGGAGGGATTTATTAACATGGAAAACCAAGGGCTAAACGGGCAGAATGCAAGATATTTGTGAACGCTCTCAGCACGACGTATTTCTCACCCAGCCAAGATAAAGATGTACAAATATATATATAATTATGTGATACATGTTATTAAATATTTCACTGGAGAAAAATAAGTTGATAACCAAAATAAATATTCATCCCTCCATCATTCTGCTGTGTCTGGCACCATCCCGGTGTGGATATTTTCTGGTTCATCAATAGCCACTGCTTATGGGAATGGTAGAATGACTGGGCACCTACAAGTCCAACTTCTTGAAACTTTGCAAATCCCAATCCCTTTAACGTCTGCCTGCAGAGCCACACACGGCCCTTCTCCAACCTCATCCCTGCAAAGGAGGACACAAATCACAGAGCAGCCATCGAAGAAAATCAGCACGTGTACATCGCCAGGTTTTGCTGACGCAAAGTTTGCCAATGTGGTTTTTTTTTGAAGAAGAAAGATGGCAGCGTATTTTGCTCTAAGAAATGCGCATTTCTATTCCACTGATGAGCACGATTAGAGAATTAATCAGTTGGAAAAGACCTCTGAGGTCATCGAGTCCAACCTGTCCCCCAGCCCAGAGCACTGAGTGCCACGGCCAGGCCTTCCTTGGACACCTCCAGGGGTGGGCACTCCACCACCTCCCTGGGCAGCCCCTTCCACTGTCTGACCACCCTTTCTGTGAAGAAATTCCTCCTGAGTTAGAGAAAAGTGAAGAAAGTCACTGCTGCTAACAAGGGAAATACTCCTTTTAAAAAGTTAGAATTGTATGTTCCAACACCTGAGCATAAAATTGCCTCTCATTCAACCGGAGACCATCTCATGACAGTCAAACTCGTCACACAAATTGTAAGTACAGCTCCTTTTTTTGGTTGCAAACGTGCCCTCTGTGACCTGTGGGTCCCTGTAAGCAAATCCAAGGAGGAAACTGTATTCTGGTGGAGCCAACGTGCTCCGCCTGCTTCCATTATTCATACGCTTGGATTTCAACAATGTAAGAATAAACTGCAGAGGTGAAGAGGGGAGAAAATAATTAGGAGTGCAACAAAATGCACGAGCACATTAAGGTGTTAAAAGGGTTGGAGTGTGAAACCCAAAAATAAACATTCTGCTTAATATCTCAAGGTAGTGTTTTGATGTGTGCTAACCAAATCAATATTTGAAATCATGGTAGGAGCCTGAATTTCCAGCTGGTGCAGAGACATAAAAATGGAACAGATTGTATTTAGAGCAAACCCTGCCACTGCAGGCTCTGCCATAGCACGACTTTGCATTTAGTGGCACATAAATAGTGTTATTCTTTGTTGACATTAGGATTAACTTTGTGGATTGACACTGAAGAACTGTAAAAAGAGTTTTAAAACCTCCTCACTTTTGTGATCTTTCCTTAACCACAGGAGCTACTGTAAGCTAAGCTGACTGGCCAGAAAGACAACTGGATTTTGAGGCTTTTTCAAGCAGAAGCCTCCCAAGCACAGTCCAGTTTGGAAACTGCCCCTGCAAGGGCTGCTGGAACGGAACCAGTTGTGACTTCCCTCATCTCAGCTGTGAGCACTAGAAAACCTCCACAAAACCCCCCAAAAAACCCCACCACACACTTTTCCAAGAGCAACGAACGTGCTGATCTCCCTATCCCCCCTATATTGAAAGCCACCACTTGGACCAGCGGGAAATGAAACGTTTTGTGAGAAAAAGAAAAAAAAGAAGAAAGCAAACAAAGCAAACAGAGCTGATGAAACCCCCCCATGGCACCCGTAGGTGAGGCTCAGTTCAGCTTCTCTCTCACCAGAGGTTCAATGCTGAGGCCCACAGGAAGGATGGCTGATGGGGACACTGTTTCAGCAGCTGAGCCCCTCCTACCCTGCCTAAATCTGGGGGCAGTGGGTGCCAGCCCCAACCACAGGAAATCCCTTCCTCCTCCGAGAAGAAACACCACAGCTCCAGGATGGAGGGGCTGGATGGAGCGTGGCTGTCAGGAGCAAAAGGTGGCAGGTTATCCCAGAAAACAACAACCAACAGGCTTTCTCCAAGCCCAGGACAAGAGTTAGAGCTCAGCCAAGCCGGCGGGGCCCAGCCACTCTGGAGCAAGGTCACTGCTCGCTCAGAAGTCCAGGCGAAGCTGGGACAATCCCTGGTGGCACTTGCAGCTCACTGTTCAGTCCTGCAGATGCCAACCCAAGGCCCAGGCAGCCCAGGAAGCGGAATTCCAGGGAAGCTGAAGCTCTCTGCTGAGGGTAGGTGGGTTTGCCAAAAGGCCAGTCCCCGCACAAAGGCAGCCCTGTCACCGTGGAGGAGGTCCATCTTCATGACCAATCTGACAAATGTCTTATTATTACTATTATTTTTTTTTAAGTGGGCCTGTTCTCTCTGGGTCACTTTACTCAAGCCTGCCCAACCTTGGTAATAATGAGCTGGGGCTGGTTAAGCAGCTAATTAGCATGCCGTTTGTTAGACCAGTTAAGAACGTAATTATTGTGAGTAGGCAGAGCCTGCCCATGGAATGCATTTGGAAGGTTACCATAGGAATCCTTCCTTGCTCTATTCATTCCCAGTGTAATACTAATCACTATCATAAGGAAAGGATTGCTTGGATATAGACTGTAGGTTACCATCTGATTAGATTTCCAGTGAACAAAGCCATCCAGGCCGGTTGTTTATTAACCCTTTTGGGCCCTGTCGAAGCGTCCTGACCCGCGCGAGGAGCTCCCCGGTGCCGGGTCCCCCTCCCCTGCCCGGGGTCTGGAGTGCCAGCACCCCTGTGCAGGGCTCAGGGCTCTGGGGAAGAGGGGCAGGCTGAACCCTGGCCTCCAAACGGGCTCAGGTCAGGGACGGGTTCACCCCACCTGGCACAGAAAGCCACCAGCCCCTGCCTTTGCCACTGGGAGGTCCGTTGGATCCAAGCTGGGCTGGGTAATTCAAAGATCTTGATTAAAACAGTAACTGGGGAAGACTAAAGAGCAGAACCACAGTGTATTCCTGTTATTTATGTAAAACGCACGGTTCCTCAAGCGTTCAGTGTGGGATCCTGCAAACAAACATCCCGGGGATGGGTCCCTCAGGGCGTTATCCCAGCTCTGCTCTGCAGCACTGGCACGGGAGGTCACTGGGCTTAAGGGAGGAGCAACCACCAGCCTTCATTACATCCCCTTGGAAAGCACCAGCATGTGCCAGCCACCCACAGCTCCACACAGTCGCCTGAGCAGCTGCAGCTGACACCCAGGACACTCATCCGACAGCTCCCAGTGCCTGGGGGACAGGAGCTGAGAGCTCCACTGTCCGGGTCTCAGGCACCTCCGTGTTCCTTCAGTCCCATCAGCAGAAGAGTCCCAAGCTGCCCCAAACTTCTCTCCCACCCTCAGATCTCCTCCAGGAGCAGAGGCTGTGCTGGAGCACCACAGAACCTGCTCAGTGCAATTCCTTGGGGACGAGGATCAGCTCCCTCTTTAAAGGATGCAAACCTGCTCCCTTTTGTCAGGAAGGAAGTTCAGGAACATTTCTCCTTTGTTCCCCTGCCCCCAAAAGTCGCAGTCAGAGCTCACGGTTCCACCGGAGCAGCCCTAAAGAGCCCTGGATGTTCATTAAATCGCCTCTGCACATTTTGCTCTTTTTCCACCCCACCCCCCCCCCCCCCCCCGCCCCCCACCCCCAA
>VZRE01001164.1:729609-759120 GCA_013396775.1 Cephalopterus ornatus
TTCCCCCCCCCCCCCCCCCCCCCGCAAGGCTGCCTACCAAAATCTCCCCGTGGCGTTCCTTAGCTCTTATCCTGGAAGTATTAGAGAAATGAAGTGGTGAATGCCCCAATCTGAGAGCATTCTGTGTCCAGCCCCACGCTGTTCACAGCTCGCTGCCGAGGCCCGAGGCTCGGTGGGAATTTACAATTCATCGGCGACCAAACTATTTTAATGTTATCAACACATCCTTCCCCTGGCACACGAGAGTGTGACTTGTGACGAGGGAAGCAATTTGTTTCATGAATTTCATCCTTTGTTATTGAAAGCTGCTGGATTTGGATGCATAAAGACCTGTGCCATTAAGCCGCAGGGCAGAAGCATCCTATGGGCTGACAAGTTTGTTTGCTTGTTATTAGTATTTTTTAAATACAAATTACTTTGAAAGTGGCATTATGTGGGACTCTGAAGGTGCTTTACTTAAAGCTTGTGCCTTTTCCAAAAGGTTGTGGAGTATGAAGAAAAAGGCATGGAGCAGTCTGTGATCTCAATTCAATAGGAAAATACCAGCTGATTTCTACCCAAATTAATGTATATTATTGAGTGGGTTTACTTTGTCCCATCCAGTGTACCTCTAAATAACTGTATTTAATAGAAAATGTGGATTTACTAAAACAGGAATCTGTCTGGTGTCTTTAAAATTTAAAATGGTAAGGGAGGATCAGTGTGAAAAGACAGTTTGACATTGACTATAAGGCTCCTTTTTTCCTGCAAAAGGCTGTCTGCTCAAAATGAGAGGTTTGATTTGTGAATCAGAGTCTTCAAAGTAGGGGGGAAATTGAAATAAATATTTAAGGTTACTGAAGTTAAATTTTAATTAGTAATCAATGCTCAAACCCAGTTCACTGTGCTTGGAACGGGGGGATTCTGGCAGACCCACTCCAGGGCTGGGCTCTGAGGGAATGGGGCAGTTCTGCCCCAAAGCTCCAGTTCTCATGGACAACGTTGATCATCTCTGCACAAGTGAGCAGCAGGTGCGAAATTACACCATGACACTGATTTCAGCACAAGGAAACGTCATCCCGAACCTTTTTGCATTCATGAATTAGTACAAGTTTTGTGGAAGATCAGCTCTAGGTTTTCCTTGAGTAAACTTGAGAACTGAGACCATTTTAGGCAACAAATAAATTGGATTTCCTGAGACAGCGAAGGACTAGATCAGCTCTTTCCCAAGAAGGAAGTATAAAAACTTTACTTTGTGTTATTCCAAATATAAAAACAACCCCTCAAAACATGATTCTGATCATTTATTTTCTCAAGTCAGTGTATTGAAACAAGAAGCCAGGAAACTAAGAGGAATAATATCTCAATCCAGCTTCCACTAGATTACCAGAACCAACAAGAAACAGAAAGAAGTGTTCTTTGGGAACTATTGTTCTCAAGCCAGTTCTTTCACTCCATTTTTGGCTAATTAAATTAATCTGGTAAGCAGGTGTAAACCCACTTGTTTGAGCAATGGTTTGGGTGGCTAAGAGGAGAGATTGGAGGTATTTGCACAGTGAGAGATTTGCACACGGGAGCATTAAACCCTATCAACAAGAGGAAACTCCACTCAGGATGCAGAAAATCCTGTTTAGCACTTCCCAAATCGTACCAAGGCAGCCCTAATCCAACCCCCCACCACCGAGGGGACATATAATCATCTGTTTGTTCAACTCCAAAGCCTGATCCCTGAGCTGGGTGTATGTTTTACCCACTTAATATTTTTTTGTGGTAAATAGAAACACAAATGCTGCTGTCCTTTAGCATTTGCAGTGTAAATGCACAGCCAGTAGAACACTCAGGTTTGGCTCAAAACCAGTTCCTCTCCAACCTTTAATTGCAATAGTGAACTTTTTCCATATGCGTTTGTTTTGCAGAAGTGTGAAACCAACCAGGCTGCCAACAAAGATTGCAGATGAGCACAGCATCACACACCCTAATCATCACCAAAGGCACATTAAGAGTTAATAAAAAACAATAAATTCTGATCAGAGAGAGAAAAAAGAAGTATTATCAACAAGGAGGCAGAATTTAGTCCCACTTACATAGTTAGAATGGTATCACTCCCGATTTGTAGATATTAAAGATTGGTTTGGTGCCATTGTTCTAATTTGGCGCCAAGGAATACCACCTAACATGAAAAAATAAGAGTTTGTTTGCCCTTTCCCTGGGTTGTAACAGGACTGGAGAAGAATGACCGTTCCCCCCTGGGAGCGCAGAGGGAGCTGGACCCACCCTGCAGCCTTTGGGATCCTCCAGGGAGCAGATCCCCAGCAATGCCCTGTTTTCAAACCTTGGGCTCCTGGTGCGACCCCTGTGCACCCCCCGGCCCCACACAGCCCTGTTTGCTGCGTCTCAAAAACACCTCTCTGAGCCACCGAAACAACGGCACAACCTTCACTCCCACTGAGGCATCCCGGGGTGGGATGGCACAGCCGGCTGGAACACTGAGGGGAGCAGAAGGGGAGGAGGAGGAGAGGACCCCGGTGACACGAGCTGTGGCCGTGTCCCGTGCCCTCGCGGTGCTGGGCCACTGCCAACCCCCAGAGGAAGCGCTCGGAGGAGCAGCAGCGCTGCTGTTGCCCGTGGGGCTGCTCCTTGAGACACTGCCTTGCTCCAAACATTCCTCCTCTCCGCAGCTCCCAGCAGAGCCCAGCCCAGCCCCTCGGCGGCTGAGGGGCAGCCGCTCCAGCAGCTGAGCCAACGCCTCACCAAACCCTCGGAAATCGCCCTCCCCGGACCACCTGGGTGGCACGGGGTGCTGGCAGCACACCGAACCCGAGCCTCGGCATCCCCGAGAGGCTGGTTCCTCCCATTGGGACCCCAACAAGGATCACGCTGTCACTCTGGGACGCCCTGGACCGTGCAAGGCCGTCCCTTTGCCCAAACCACCCTGACACTGAAGGATGCTCACTATTTATGTCCTTGGGAGGAAGCTGGACAGTCAACCAGAACAGCCATTTCATTTACCTCCGCCATCAGCAGTAACGACCTGCGAGAACAATTAACATCCCTCCTCTCTCCCCCAGCCCATAGCACTCCTGATCTTCCCCCTCCCGCCCGCCCCTTCCAGATTTGCTCCTGTTTTTCGTCTATTTGTGAAGGTGCCCAAGACAGGAGCTCACTTAATACGTTCCCTTACGCTTGTGGCGCAACAGCCTATTCAGCACAGATAAGCCCCTTTAGAAATGAAGGGGAATTTAATTCAGTGCTTGAGTGACAGCAGGAAGATTTATCCCCTCAGCAGACAATACGGCTTTTGGGGCTTTAATCTTGCCCAGACAATGGGCTGTTTCTCGGCCCTCATCTTGTGCTTTTCCCACGATGTTCGGTGATTAACCGGGGCTCCATTGGATGGAAGCCACTATCTCTCATTTAAGAGTGTTTGCGCCTCTGTCAAGGACCAGGGAGGGAGGGAGGTGGGAAGAAGAGAAAGGAAGGGGAGTGGGGGGGAAGTTTAACTCATCTGGGAGCAAAGCTGGAGGCTGTGCACTGGGCGCAGGCGGATGCCGGCACTGTCTGCAGTGGGCAGGGCAGGGGGACAAAGCAGAGGGACGCTGGCATTGTCACCTCCGGGAGAGCTGCAGGCAGGGCACCATGGATTTATTCCAGAATAACAGGACAGAAGCTCCTCATTTATGTCATTACTTAGAAAAGCCCCTGTCACAGACCGAAATCCACCAGTCCTTAGTATCTTCTGCCTAAATTTGCGCGTTTTACAAAAATTAAGGGATTGAAACACGCTCTGAACCTGGTCTGAAATCAGCCACTGTGCTCATGGTTTGGAGTAAAAAGCTGGTGTTCTGCACCAGCCCAGCAAAGATAACTCACACCGTGGCAGAGGACAACCACACACAGAGCTGGCACAGCAGAAACACCTGCAAAATACAGCAGGTCCCCCAAACACCCTCCATGGAGCATTTGCTGCCACACCTGCACTGCACAAAGTGGTGGGCATTGATTAATCCACTTCAGCGAGGAAGATGACTTCTTCCTAACAACTAAAGTACATCTAAAGTGATGTACTACTGCCCTGGGAGGGTGGTGAGGCCCTGGCACAGGTTGCCCAGAGGAGCTGTGGCTGCCCCATCCCTGGGAGCGTCCAAGGCCAGGTTGGACAGAGCTCTGCTGAACCTGGTCTAGTGGAAGGTGTCCCCTGGCAGGGGGTAGAACTGGGTGATCTTTAAGGTCTCTCCCAACCCAAGCTGTTCCACAATTCTCTGATCATTAGGAAGTTCACCACCACCAAGTTTCTGAAGCCCAAGTTTCTCTGTTGCTCCTGCCAGATGTGCTGACAGCCGAGCGGCCCGGGGAGGCTTTGTTGTGGCTACCACACATCTCCCACTCTGATCCTACAACTGCACATTTGAGTGACTCACTCAGCTGAGAAAAACGTGGCTGCCTCCTCTTTTGTTGATGGGGGTGTCTGGGAGCAGCTGAACCAAAAACCAGAAGCACAGCCCCTTCCCCTGGGAGAACACTCCCAGTCCCCTGCAAGGTGGCTACTGCCTCAATTCACCTGGACTAACCAGTGCATGAAAAGAGCATACAGGGAGCCCGCAAGAAAACAAACGTCACAACCCAATTCCCGTGTTGTCTCAACCACTGTGAACCCAGAGCTGCTCCATTTAACTTGGAGAGATCAAACTGTGGCTTATAATTTTTACGGCACCTTTGTCTGGCCCAGCATTTAGAGGAAGTGGGGAAAGTAGAAGGAAAATTATTCAGTACAGGCTTCCTGAAAACTTGGAGGGGCTTTTGTGGTGGCAGCAGGAGGGTAGGACAGATCTGAGTTTAGAAGAAATGCACCATAAAAATCAAATTCATTTTGCAACTTCTCTGCCCACACTGGCCAGCTCCCTGGGACACAGACAGGACACAAACCCCGAGGGGAAGAACACACCTTTTGCTGCTGGCAGGGATTTGGGGTTTGGATTTCTGATCAAGGGGAGCTCATGAGCAGGTTAACACCAAGCTGAGGTTGCCTGCACTCATCCGAGGTGATTATTTTTGCTGCAGCAATTCCCAGAGACCTCAAACAAACACTGGACGTGGGACAACTTGCAGTAAGAGAGTCCTTTCCCCAAAGAACCAACAAATCCCCCCATTGCAGAGCAAAGAGAAGTGACCACACTCAGGTTATCCTGCAGGGCAGAGCCACACATCCTGCCTTCCTCACTCCAAATCCTGCCTTCCCAAGCCTGAGCCCTGCATCCCCAAAGCCAGCCTAGCCCAGAACAGCTTAGTCCAAACCGCTCACACCTGCCCTGAGTGCAAACACAAAGGTGTTAAAGAAAACCAAAGAGAGTCTCAGCATCCCCTGCTTGCATTAGAGGGTACATTTAATATTGAACTGCTTTAGCAGTTCTTTTGCTGCCCTGGCCTTTAGCAGCACAAAGCACTTCCACAAGAAGTATAAAGCCCTGTGCCCTTCACCAGCCTTTGCCCAAAGCCAGGCAGTGACACAGCAGTGATTATACACAGAGGCTCACCTTGTTTTTCTAATGGGTTTTTGCTTCAAGCATCCATAACTTCCCGAGCCCCAGGTTAGGCCAACATAAAAGTACAAGTATTCAGGAAGCTCCTTTGCTTTAAAATTGCTGCATTTTGGCAGCAGCACTAACTCTTCACAAAATTACTCCTTTCCCTCTAATAATCCACTTAAATCTGTATGGGAAAACTTGTCTGTATGAGCTGCAGCCACTGCAACAACACAACTGATGGAGGCAGTGCCAAGTGTTCTATTTATAGGCCTTTCATGCAGGTGTGTGTTTGCCTCTAAATACCTGCAGAGCCTCTATAAATAGGGATTGTTTCCCAGCAGCAGCTATTTGACAATTCGGATGAGCCTGGTTAGCTTAGATATTTCCTCTTCCCCAGAGGATTTTCCCTAGGTAAATCCCTGCAAGCACAGTCCAGCCAGCTCACACTGATTGTTACAGATGCAATACTTCAGAGGCAGCAGACTCCATTTGTTAAGGGAAATATCCTTAGACTTTTGTCCTGACCCAGCACATGAGGTCCAACTGACAGGCAGAGGGATCAAAGTCTCCCCTTTATCAACATGCACTTGGCAGAAATGTAAACTTCCCCATATATGGCTTCAGAAATGTGTTTGAACTCACTCAAAGAGCGGCCAAAGACATCTCAAGGAGTGAAAATTCACTGACCCCCTCTGAGAGGGAAAGGCAGCCCAGGTACATTGGACTGTGGAAGTGGCTTTTTCCTTCCATCTACTATTTCTATTCATCTTCTATCTAAGTTTTCAGTGTTAAGATTGGATATCTTTTGGTGACAGCAGATAGGAGGAAGTAAGAGGAAGTATCAAAGGATTTTTTTTTCATATAAGCATAACTAGTTTGATAGTGAAATGCTTATTTACACAAATAATCAGTTGGTGCAAAGATTGTGCAGCATCTAATCCACCTCACAACCCTGGCTGCAGAAACTGGGTGAGGGAAGAGCAGATAAACCAGGCAAGAAAGAAATAAATGAAGAGCAACCTTACCAGGAGGAATGAGTAACATTAAGAAAGAGAACCAACAGTGCTGAAGGTTCCTAAGTGTAGGTCAGCAAGAGCCAACCAGGCTGTGGGGAGAACTCCTGGCCTCCCTCAGTTCTGCAAGTCCTGCAGCCCTTTACAGGGAGAACTGTTCAAAAAAGTTTGATTTTGAAGTTTCCTTGTAACATAAAAAACAATACTGGCTTCTGGTGAAAGAAAACATCAATTCTTTCAAATTGTTCTGTGATACACTTTGGGTATTCCTTCCTTCCTTCCCTATTTCTGCAGCCACCCTGGAGCAGAGCGTGGCACTGGAGCACACAGCAACTGCTGAAGGGTCTGGGAACTGTTCAGTGGGAACAGTGATCACCTGGAAAGGGGTGACCAGAGAGAACCTCAGTGGGCTCCCAGGCTGCTGCTGCCTCTGGAACCACAACACCCAACTCAGATCAGATGCCACAGACAAAATGGGGGCCACAGGTTGGACTTCAAATGGAGACTAAAGACAAAGTGAAGGGTTGCCAGCGGCTGTAAAATGCCAAAGCTGACAACAGCAGTTTAGGTGTGTGCTTCGATTTCAGACCTGCAGAGAAGTGGGTTTTGTTTGGCAACAGAAATAGCCTTTAATATCCTCCTGCTCCAGGCCTCAGGCAGATACACTCAAAGGCAAATAAGCCAGAACTGATCAGAGCACTGGGAATGAAAGGAAAGGGTGAGGAATCTTCAAGCTGTGGCTTATAACCCTGCAGTGATGTGACAGATCTGGGGAGAAGTTTAGGATGACTTTAAGCAGACTTGGGTGCAAAGACAGTTACAATTATTTTTTTCTGAATAAAGGGACTTGGAAGCAAAGTCATGAGTAAAGCAAATAGAAGCACCTACCCGAAGTCAGCAGCAGCCACCCTGATCCAGAGCTCTTCACCACCTACTGCCCTGGGATGGGATCTTGTGGGAATGGGTCTGATGTGGCAGAGAAACCTGCACTGCTCCTCGGGACTCAGATCCACGCCCCTCAGGTGAAGAAAATACCTCAGACTTTGTCTTTCCTGAGGGACTAATGAAACTGCTTTACCTGACCAGAGGAGGAATTTGAGATGTGGGTTTTGTCTGTAAAAAAAAGGCAAGACATCAGCCAGAGACAAAAAGGGGAAGGAAAGAGGGGGAAGAACGAAGAAGGAAGTGCCAGTTCTTTGACACCTTTTTGATGGAGTTGGATTTGCAAAGCAGAACATGCCCCCTTCCCTTTCACGGGCCTGCCCTCTCTAATCTGATTTTAAGAGGACTTGGGATGAATCATCCCTCCCTGCCCCACAGGCTGCAGCAGCTCAGCCTTGGAGGGGTCCTGCAGGTTCCCCTCTGCCCTGCCCCCTCCCCCTGCCCGGGCTGCAGCTGCGGCCCAAACCCTGGGCTGGAGGTGCCCCAAGTGCCACCCCCAGCACGGACACAGGGGCAGCTGCCCCTGGCACCGTGCCTGCAGCAAGTGGTGAGATGGCCCTTGGGGACCGATGATTCCAGAGCGGGCCAAGCTCCAGGGCTGAAATCCCCTCTAATGGGGGTGGAAATGCCTCGGGTTCTGCTTTCACTGCTACGAACACTTTGCCAGCAAACTTATCTTATTTGTTGAGCCCAGTTTCTCTCCTTTATCCCCCCAACAGCCGCAGGGTTTGGTTTTTATGAGGTGCTGAGCAGCCACAGCTTCTGTTCGCTGCTCTGTGGTTGGAGGTGGAGGGCAGGGATGCTCAGCCCAGCTCAGCCCCTCCGAGCAGAGCAGCACACCCCCAGCTGAACACATCCCTGAGGAATGCTCAGGCACATCCCTAAGGAATGCTCAGGCTGAGATTGGCACAAGACCCAAAATGCAAATTGATAATTCATATAATTAGGAAACCCCATTCAAATAGTTATTCCCATTCATTTCTGTGTCATCATTAAAAAAGCAACGTAATAAACTCATTTAAAACGTCGATTATGAAACCAAACCAGAAATGTGCAGTAACACCACAATAAGGAAAAAAAATCCTCTATGCCAAAATTTACATTAAAAAAAATTGGTTATTTACCCTGGCAATGCTACAACTTTTCTCTCTGAACTTTGTAAAATTTCATCCCCAAATGGATTGACTTCTACATTATCTGACATTTCCTCATTAGCTTCTTTTCTTGCTCTCTTTTCTCTGCAAAAAGGCCCTTGAGTCTAACGATGTCAGAAGTCTCTGAAATTTGACAGATCTTACATTTCCAGCTCATTTTCTAATGAGTTTGTACATCAGGACTGATTAGTGTAATAAAGAATTCATGAAGCAAATAAATGTAACATGAAGACACCTTGAAGAGAGGAAAGAAAGAGCAAGTCAAATATGTTGAGAAAAGGTCTGGCCTTTTTAACCTTCATTTAATCGTTCTGACAAAGACACTTCATCAAAGAGCCTTGGCAGGTATTTGGACTTTGTGCACAGAAATACCAGGCTTTGAACTTCTTCTCCCCTGCATTACCCAGGAGAGCCCATCATTAGCCTAATTTAGGCAACTTCTTATCGCCCCAAGCCTTTGCCAGCCGTGTCCTGACCTGCCGAACACGACTCCTGTGTGCAGAGGGTGCAGTGCCGCCCCGGTGCCCGGCTGGCACAGCACCCTCTGCGCTGCCAGCATCGCATTTCCCAGCCGTGGGCACGCTCCCGCTGCCTCTGTTCGGAAATCCACGGGAAAGCTTCCCGGAGCACTCCTGTCGCGGCCACCTCACCACCTCACCGCCGTCCTTGACGGGGCTCCCGGCTGACCCTGAGCGTTGTCCTCAGCAGCTGCTGCTTCCCTTCCCGGGCTCCCACCCCTGGATTCACCTGCCTTTCTTCTGCACCACGTTCAGTGTCACTTTTCTGCCGCCTTCTCCTCAGCTTCCCACAGAGCTTCACCCCCCCGGAGCTGCCTGAGCTGAAGAAGTTTTGTGTTCCTTCTGGACACAAACTCTTTCAGGGGGAGAACTGCCAAAGAACAACCACCCAGATGTTCAGGTCCCCTAGGAAGGAAAACCAGTATGCTTTATTTTTATTTATTTTTATCTACAGAATTAAAAATAGGCTTTGTTTAAATAGAAGCTGAGTTGATATCTTTGCTGAGGAAACTATACATTTGAGATGTTTACATGGAAAGTGTGCCAGAGGTTTTCTGACCAGCTTTAGTTTGGGATCTTTCCCACTCTGGACATGAACTCTTGGCATCAGAGGCCTCAGGCTCAGCGGGAATTGCACATGCCAGCATAGAAACCATAACAATAACTAATATTAGGAAAGAATAATTCTATTATGTATGTTCAGATGAATAAAATCGGTGAGAATTTCAGGATTCAGATCTATTTCACCACTAGACAAGGAACACAGCAAAGAATCCTGCCCCTTTCCCTCAGCAATGCCCCAGTGGGCCTCAGCCAGTTGTAATCCTGTTCTCCTCATGTCTTCACCCAAATGGAACATTGTCAGGGCTCCTCAGGAAGCTGCAAGAAGATTCTTTTGAATAGGGACTGTATGGAAAATAGTTCAAAAGAGTCCTTGTCCTGCACAGGCCAGATCTGCATGGGAAGTTACTTTTTTGTTCTTCAGAAGAAAGCAAAAACCCACAAGGACAAAAAAAAAAAAAAAAAAAAAAGAGAGAGAGAGAAAGAAACCAAAGAAATCTCAAAGAGTTCAAAGAGTGTTTCATCAGCATCTCAGGCCTCAAGAGCAAGGACCCCTTTGTCATCTTTGATGACTGACTTCTCCCCTGAACTGGATATGACGGAGCATCTCCTGGGTGTCTACAGCCAAATTATTGTGCCTGAGCCAAAGGGAAGCTCCCCTGCCCCTCCCAAACCTCTCGGGCTGTTTGCTCCCCTCACTGCTCTGGGTGAGGGGCTCCGCACCCAGATCATGGGCCATCAGGAGAGATGCCTGACCTCAGCACAGCGCTCCAGCAGCCTGGAGCCCCTGGTGACCAAGCACCATCTGCTGCTGCAGTGAGCATCCCCTCTCTTCTATTCAAGTGTTCAAGGTGAAAACTTGCACTAAAATAAAAAAATTCCATCTAAATCACATTGTCCCTGGGGTTACAAAATTTCATCCTCCCGAGGTTCTCCCAGCTAATGTTTTAAACTGATGTCTGTCTTAAAAAGGTCTCACTGAAAACTGCAGCACAGAAATGCTCCCTCTCCACTCCACTTCTTATTTTCTGTGCCCTTTTGACCCCTTTTGTCCCAGCCACCTTTTTCCCCTTATTCTCCTTTTGCATCTGATCACACTCTGCATCCTCTTTATTCTTATCTTCCATCGCTTCAGCTCTTCTCCCTCCAAGTTCTGCATTGCTCTGGCCCAAACCCCCCTTTGCCTTTCTCTGCCTCTTCGCTGAATATTGCAGCAGAAAAGCTCTTTCCTTTAGTGGTACGGCTGCTCTCTGCAAGATTTCCATGGACAGCAAAGCTCGTGTGAGTTCCAGCAGGGAAAACACACCCTGCAGGTCCCTGCAGCCGGCGTGTGGGGCACAGTCACACACCCCACAGGGTGTGTTTGCATCATGATGCACTTCAACCCTTTTTCTTTGCCTTTCTCACCCACTTTTGAGGAACTTGCCTGAGCAGCACTGCTGTGGCAGCAGGTCATGGCACAGAAAACTGCAGGGAAAATCAGCACAAGGGAGGGGATGGGCAGAAACCTAAACTGCTAATGGGATACTGGGGAAACGTGTCCAGACATTTTGGCATAAGAAATAGTTCGTAACATATATGATAAAAACAAGATACAATATATTTAGCACAGCCTTGGCAAACTTCCAGCGTGCTGAGCTAGAGAAATGATTCTGTATTTGGTTTAAAGCACACAGAGCTATTTATACTCTTATTTACCCTGTGATCCCAGCGCCGGAGGGATCCCTCCTTCCTGGAGTAACTCCCCGTACCACAGGAGTGCAATATTGGCCCTTCCTTTCTAACTAAGGCTTCCAAACTGTGGCTTGAATCCCGCTCATTCCCTGCCTTTGCACCTCTCGCTTGTGCAGAATCACAGAGATGCTGCGGAAACTGCAGACAGGCTGTGACCTCCCAGCCCAGCCCCGCAGAGCTCAGGCTGGCAGAGCTGGACAGAGGCTTCAGCAAGGACTTCCACGGAAAAAGACACTTCCCAGCTCTGTTTTTGACCAAATTGGCCAACAAACAAACTGAAGCTTTTTTCCATCTTTCCCCCTCCCCACCTTTCCAGTGGCCAAAGGGAAACCCTGAAGCATTTATAAAAACGAAAGTTTCCATAAGTTTTCCTGAGGAGTGTCCAACTACTCACCCTCCTCAGAAACAGGAAAGCTCCTTTTCAAGACCTTAGGTTTGAAACTGCTCCGTTTTGGGGGAAAAGCCTTTAACGGCTCACCCTGAGCACCCCCAGTCCCCTGGGGCTCCTCCTGCCCAGCTCTGGGCTCTGGCAGCTCCTGCAGGTCCTCAGCTGGGTGACACCAACCCAGGAAAACACCCAGGTAATGCCACCACTTTACCACTTCTGTTAATAAACTTCTTGATTTGAACTGACCACATAAAACAGTTTCCACCACAGCAGCAGAAATTCCTTATCACACAGGAGAGGGGCAGGGTGGGGACACCTTTTCCCATGGAGGAGAGAGTTTGTGTGAAAGTCTGCACATGCCTGGCCCAGAGTCACCTGAGAGCAGACAGCACCGGCTGTGGAATCATCTGAAAGGACTTTCGTCATCCTCATGGTCTGTCTGTGACCTTAACATGGCCATCAATCCCCCCAGCAGAACACAGGTGCCAGGTGACCCAATCTAGTGTTTAAATACAGCTTTGGAACAACCACGGACGAAGCAAAGTCAAGATGTTTCACCGAATGTGTTGCAACGAGGTGGAAGACAGAAATACCTGCAGCTGTCCCCTGTCTGCTGATTTTAGTAGGAGCAGAAGGACACTTTTAACCCTCTAAAACACAAAGTATCTACGAAAACTGTTAATCCCAAATAACAGCCTAAAGTCCAAGGCGAGAGTGACAGTGACCTGCTAAAGGGCGAGGTCAGAAGGGACCCTCCTGTGGCTTTCCAGGGTGAGCTCCTGTACAGCCAGACTTCCTCAGACCAATTCCTGTTTGGGGCACGCAGACCTTTGAGGAGGCACCAAACCTCAGCCCTCGAGCTCTCAGCAATAAACTCGAGGTCCCTGGTGAATTGTCTGATGTGGAGCCGCCATCCTGGGGAGTTCTGAGGGACACACTCACTTTAAACACCCTGCAGACCCACCAAGGTGAGGTTTACCTTCCTGGTGCCCAGGGGGATATACGAGCTGATCCTCCAAATCACTCTTTCAACCTTTTTTTCCTGGATTTCTACTTTTTAATATTTTTTTTTTTTAATAAAGGTTTCTATTAAACTGGGTGTTGTCACACCTTTAGCCTATTGACTCGAATTTTGCTGTAGGTAAGCACTTTGAGGTGACATTTCTGTCACCTTTCCACTTTCTCCTCATTAAACTAAACAGATTAAGCTTCCGGAATAACAAGAAAAACTGTTTATTTCCAGGTTTATAGCTGCATATTTTCGTTAGAAATTGTGCATGAAGGTTTATGTTCCAAAACATCAGAACACGTCTTTTGTCGTTGTTCTTTTAAAAATCCATTTCACAATGAAATCCAGAGAGAATCACAGACCAAGATGCATTGTAATTCTCATTTTAAAAACGTTTTAATGAAATTAAATTTGAAGATACTACAGTAGGGCCTTACCCACTGCTCTCAGCTGAAAGAGGAAAGAAAGTAAGTGACTTTAAAATGAAACAGGTTTCTCTTCTGTCTGACTGAAAGTTACAGGATGTTGGTAGTGAACCAATTAAAACACATCTTAAAACGATAAATACAAACCAAATGTACATTATCAGCATGTTCAGCCTTTTGTTTCTTGGTCCTATTTTGTATGGGCTTATTGCAATCATATGTGTTTGGAAGGAGGGGGAAAATCAAATCATTTTAGGAAATAATAAATAAAGAATTCAGTGGAGGAAACAAAAGAGGGCTGCGTTTGTTCAAACATAAAATAAACCAGCGGCAGAGGGAAGGCTGAAAGAGAAGCCACAACAGTCATGGATCAGTGGAGCTCAGAAATATCTAGAAAACAGAAAAAAATCTGTCTCAGCTGAGGACAGGGACGTGGCTGGGCAGGGTCAGGACGCTGCTGTGACCCTTCCTCACAAGACCCCGACTCTCCCTTGATGCCTCTTGTCCATCTCCAGGATTCATTTTGCCACCTGAAGCACCAGCAGCTGAGGTACCTCCTGAGCTGTGCAGTGTCCTGTTAGCCCAGCAGTCACCCTCCAGGGCATCAACAATCCCAATCCCTGAGGCTGGAAAAGCCCTCCCAGCCCATGGATCCCCCTGTGCCCGATGCCCACCCTGTCCCCAGCCCAGAGCACTGAGTGCCACGGCCAGGCCTTCCTTGGGCACCTCCAGGGCTGGGCACTCCAAACCTCCCTGGGCAGCCCCTGCCAAGGCCTGGCCACCCTTTCCAGGGAGAAATTCTTCCTGAAAGAAATTTTCCCTGTATTTATTTTTCCATTTCTTTTTGTTCACAGCCACAGATTGGTGCTGGAACAAAGTTGCTGTTTCTGCAGCAGATTTTCTACAGTTGCATTGAGTGGAAATAAGTATCTGTATAAACAGATATAAAATACACCAGCTACAGGCATTCAGTATTTTCACATTAAGATACACATAAGTTTTAGAAGTGAAAATGTTTCACTTTTTACAAGTCTCAGAAAAATAAAAATTTCCTATATTTTTTTCTCCCAGCTTTTGGCTTTCCCAAGGCATAATTTTTTTTTTTCCTATTGATCTGTCCCCAGTCCCACACCCTGAATGGATTCTGCTTAATGAAAGGCTGTAGCAAGTTTGCACAATTTTTTCATTCTTTCGGGCTGCAGGTAAGTAGCTGCTCAGTCCTGTGCTTAGGGGAAGGAAGTATTGAAAATCTCCTTTGCTATTCCTCGTTTCACGGTTTATAACGTGATACTTATAAATACTTTGGTAGCAGATTAAGCTCCAGAGAAATGAAAACATTTAAAAAAGAGCACAAAGCCTGCAAGTGTCCAAATGAGGGAGCAGAAACTCCGCTTTAAGCTCCAGGAGGGGGTTTATGAGATGTAGTGCCATGTGCCATACAATACAAGATAAACATCTGTTGTTATTTCAGTAAACTTAAATCAGATGTTAAGCTTTTTCTTCAAGGGGATAGTGGCACAAAGAGAGATTTTATTTTTTTTTCCTCTCTCTCTGTCTTTACCAACGTGGCTGTTCCTGTGCCAGGAAGACTGGGAGAAGATTCTGGAGGGGACTTACACGCCCTCAAAGCAATCTGGTGGTGATAAGGTGGCCTTTTGTAGCCTCTAATGTACCCTAGACCTTCAACCTTGGATTTCTGCCCAGAAAGATATTTATTAATAAGGAGTCCAATACTGCAAGTAGCAAAGGAGGAGTTATTGCATTCACACATTGAAACACAAATCCAAAATTAGATGAATCAACTTTCTCAGGCTGAGAATGTTGGAGCTGTTCAGCCTGGCGAAGAGAAGGTGCTGTGGAGACCTCACAGCACCTTCCAGTGTCTGAAGAGGCTACAAGGAAGCCAGAGAGGGACTGTGCTTCAGGGACTGGAGTGACAGGACAAGGGGAAATGGCTTCAAGCTGACAGAGAGGAAATTTAGATTAGATATACAGAAGAAATTCTTCCCTGGGAGGGTGAGGAGGCCCTGGCACAGAGAAGCTGTGGCTACCCCATCTCTGGAAGTGTCCAAGGCCAGGTTGGATGGGGCTTGGAGCGACCTGGGCTAGTGGAAGGTGTCCCTGCCCGTGGCAGGGGGTGGAAAAAGATGAGATTTGAAGTCCTTTTCAACCCAAACTGTTCCGTGATTCTATGAATCAAACAGAAAGATCTCGGCGGGCTTTGGATTAAAGCTTCCAAAGGTGCCAAGCTGAGCCACCCTGTGCTGAGAGCTGCTCTGCAGGACCCTAAATGGGTGAAGCGAAATACTCAGAACCTCACAGTTATCTTAAGCCAGGGTGCTGCTCAAAGGAGGGCGTTTGCTTTGCTCCAGGTCCCGGCCTGTTCCCATCAGCTCCAGGAGAATTCCTCCTTCTAGCTTCCAAGTGAAAGATGCCCAGCTGCTAACCTGGATGGTACCCCTCAGACATCAGCCTGTGCCCTGTGCAGGGAACACACCTTTTGCTCTTGCAAACGTTTCGGAGTTCAGTGCTGGGAATTGCACTCCTGGAATTGCATTCCAGGCACGTGCTCCATCCCAGAGAGGATGACAAAGCGACAGAGACCTGGAGCACCTCCTGCAGCTCTGGAGGGGACGGTCCCACTGTTCCCTGGCCACCTGAAGGGCTGCAGTGCTGGAATGGGTGCACTGATCCGTTCCAGAAGCACAGGGGAGGCTGGAGCCCCACTCGGACAGAGGATGAGCTCAGAACAAGCCAGTGCTGCCTGGCCACGGGGAGCTTTGCCCTCAGGAACAGGCTTTGACTGAGCAACAGCAAAGAGGGTTTAATGTGTGATATTCCACGTTCTAAACTGCAAAGGATCGGGCTTAATTGCCCCGTCTGGCAGCTTGTCTCCTTCCCTCATCACACACCCAGGCAGGGCTCAGTTACTGTGCCAGGTTCTGGGCCCTTCAAAGGGCCCGTTTATCCCCGGCAGCAGCATCTGGAGCTCAGCTCCAGCCTTGGGCTAACCCCGCCGGAGCTGTGCCGCGCTGCAGGGGCTGCAAAAGGAGCCTTGGCAAGGGGGGGCTCCAGGAGCTGCTGTTCCTTCACACACGGGCTCCCAGCAGAGCAAATGACCCATGGACCCAGTGCAGAACCCGGGATAACAGCCCAGGAATCTGCTCTCATTCCAGATGTATTTCTGTTCAGCTCTTAATTTGGCAATTTTGTGGCATAGAGCGGTTTAACAATGCACTTTTAACGACCCAGCATTTATATATATCTTTTGTTTCATTTTTATTTACCTTAGCAGCACACTAAAACGTCCCCAGCATACCTCAGGTTTTTACATTATATTTTAATTAGTGTTTTTATATATGAAAGACAAAGACACTACTCAGTACAAACACACATCTACTGTACTGCATTTCCCAAGGCACATAATTTAATACCCAGAACACCAAGTCTCTCTCCATCAAAATTAATATTCCCTTGCTGGGTACTGGGTCCATCTGGTAGCTGGGTTTAGGATCTACGGAGGGAGGAAGGGAACAATGTTTGTTGTTCTTGTAGAAGTAGTTAATGTTTTATAAACTCATGAAACTCCACAGAATTAGTATCACTGTGAAAGGAACTCAGGGCAAGCAGATGTGCCCCTCCATTAATTAATTTTAGGTGTTGTTTTTTTTTTTGTTTTCTTTTAATAGTCACATATTCAATAGGGAAAATGTAAGAGGAAAGACGAGGACTTTTCCCAGAATGAACACTGAGTACATTCTGTGCTGCTTATTCAACTCTACCTGTGTATTTTCCTGAGTATTTTCATGATGGAAACCCTTCCAATGCCAGAGGATGACCGTGGTGCCAGAGCACAAACCCCGGTGCAGAGGGTGCTCAGAACCACTTCGGGGGTGCCGCAGTCACCAAAACTGCTGCAGGTTCAGGGGACATTCGGTGTGGAAGACAAAAACTGCCACGTGCACCCAAACCGAGCCCTCGGTGCTTCACCCCCCAGCACCCCCGTGTGCTCCTTGTCTCCCTTGACTCTGACAGCATCACTGTGCCGTGCTCAGTTTGGGCTGGGGAAGCCTGGAATGAGCAAGGACAGACAGCCCTCACTGCGGTGGGTGGTTCCTCCAGGCTGCAGGTTCAGGCTTTGAGTCTCCATCCCCGGCTTTAATCCTGTGCAACATTTATGGAACATTCCTTCCCTCCTCCCCTGGAGCAAGTGCAAACACTGCTTGGCACAGAGGAACTGCCCACAAGGAAGGAGTTCCTCGGAGCAGTTGCACCAGAACTTGAACTAACCATAACATAACACGTCTGAATAATGCTGTGAAAAATATATAAAATCTGTCATGGCATTAAAAGTTTAAACATCATAAATCTTCAGCGTGCTATTTACTGGGCTGGGAAGGTGATAGAAACAACATTCTGAAGTGGAATAAGAGAAGAAAAGAAAATGTAGCCTGGAGGCCAGAGGGCAGGGAAAGCCCCCCGGGACCTGGCCAGGAACACGGCTCCAAGGGAAACGTCAGCCCAGGGCCCGTGGCTGGCAGGATGTGCCTCAGCGCCGCGGACACACGCCTTCACAGCAAACTACTTGGTTAATGCCCTGGAAAAACGTTTTAAAGACATCCACCAAAATAGATGGGAATTTAGAAGAAGGAAAAAAAAAAAATCAGATCAGAAAATCGGCAGCAAAGGAAAAGAATACAGGACAAATAAAATTCAGTTCTCAGAAGGTGCCCGAGAGCCCCCGTTCCCCTCATGCTCCCAAAGGCTCCATCACAAACTAGTGGCTGGGAGGGGGAGATCCTACAGAAGACAGGGATTCAAGTTGCCAGCTACAAGATTTGCTCCAACGTTTGCCAAACTTCAGTACAAATTCACAGTTCAAGTCGAAATAAAACCCTCACATTTTGTCAGTTTTCGAGTTGGAGCCTTGTTAATGTGTCAGATTGGTTTGAGCTTCTTCCTACAGACATAATCGCCAAGTTCTGAGCCTCAGACTCTGTGCTGCATTGCAGAAAATAGAATATTTAAGTAGTTACTGTGAAAAAGATTTAAACAAGCCACTGCAAATTTTGCAACCTGTCAGCCCAAACCGTGGGGAAGTTTTCTGGGGGCTCCAGCTGGAGACCATCCCTCATGCAAACTAACTTTATTTCAGTTATAATTGAGAACAAATTCCATTTTCATCTGTAACTGAACTTTTCAAGCTTTTGTAGCTCCAAGTCAGCTCATTAACATTACTTAGACACCGGGTTTATAGTTGAATTATACTATGTTTATACTGTGGAATTCCATTACTTAATTGCTTCACTACTGGAAATTTCAGTGGGGTTCTCATTTTTCGCATAAATCTTGAGAATAAACATGTTTCTGTATTTCTCTTAATTAAGTGCATGTTTCATAAAAATAGCCAACACAGGCAAATTAAGCAAAGCATCATTTGTTTAATCAATCGGGAAGCTCCAAAAGCTTTGGCACTTGCAGCCCGTGAGTGCTGGGGACCCAGGGCTGCTCCAGACTGCAGAGCTG
This sequence comes from Cephalopterus ornatus, assembly GCA_013396775.1. Classification (NCBI taxonomy): domain Eukaryota; kingdom Metazoa; phylum Chordata; class Aves; order Passeriformes; family Cotingidae; genus Cephalopterus; species Cephalopterus ornatus. The sequence goes on from VZRE01001164.1 coordinate 748,381, forward strand.
GCCATCCTACATAAAACTCTGCTGGCTGCCACACCTTCACGACATGCCACACATTCATTTTAATTCAACCTCTTATGTATCTTTATGATGTGTAGGTCAAGGTACAGGAGCAGAATTTGGACTTTTTCTGCAGCCCTCAGAATTCCTTTCCCTTCCGAGCCGGAAAGGCAAAGCTCCCTGTATCTCTCCCCATCCCAGCTGTCCCTTCCCACAAACCAGTTGGACGTGGTCTATTTATCCCCCAGTGCAAAAATTCCGGCACTTGACTCACAACAACTCCTTTTGCCAGGAGCTGCTCCTGCAATAACTGTGCAGGCAAAATTCCTTCAGAAAAAGACCTTTCATGTGAAGATCCTCTCCTGGAGTGAGCAGTGAGGGCTGACCCAGGAGCCTCCACAGCTCGGTGCCCTCTCAGAGGTGGCATCACCTGCCCCCCCCGCCCTCTCCTTCGAGGGATTATGCCCTGGGAGTCAGTGCCATGTGTTTAAGACTCCCAAATACGGATGGATGCTATTTGGAGCAGCCGTTTACTCAAACATTTTGGAAATGATCACCTGCCTTGGCAGGGCAGCAGCCCCTGGACTCTGTGTGAGCCTGTGGCTGGCACCAAACCCCGGCCTCACTCATCACCTCCTGAAACACAGCCAGGGCTGTACTTCCCAAATGAAACCCGCCTGCACCCTGGCATTCCCTTCCCCCGGAGTCCTGCAGGGACCAGGGGACTTATGGAAACCAGTTAATCACACTTGAAGGCTGGGCTAAATAATAATCAATAATTTATCAATATTTTTAATGCGTTATGGACTCTGATTTTCTTCCAGCGAGACACGTGTGGTGCAGTAAATCATGTCCCTGCTGCACCAGAGGAAGGTCTGTCCATAGGACTGACCCCTCAAAGAGCCATCTGTCCCACCTGCCCTGTGCCACAGCTCCTGGGAGCTGCAGCCCACCCTGTGTGCTCCCAACGGGGCAAGAAAACACCACTGCAAGGCTCGACTGAGGAAGGGGCTTCCACAGGGCAGTTTCAGGTATAGGAAAAATCAAAAGTATAGTTTTCAAACTCAAAGAGAGGAAATTCAGATTAGATACACGGAAGAAATTGTTCCCTGTGAGGGTGGTGAGTCCCTGGCACAGGTTGCCCAGAGAAGCTGTGGCTGCCCCATCTCTGGAAGTGTCCAAGGCCAGGTTGGATGGGGCTTGGAGCAACCTGGGACAGTGGGAGCTGTTCTGGGCTGGCACGTGACTGCAACGAGACACTGAGTCCTCCTGTAACCCCCAAAACGTTCGACACGTTGGCACAGAGATCCTTTCATCTCGTCTCATGTGTAAAGTCCTCTCCCCTCGAAAAAAGCCCTTCCCCACCCCAAAGCCTCCGTGGCCCACGGAGCAGCCACTGGCTGTGGCCTTCAGAGCAAACCCAGAAGTATTATTCCATTTTCCGCTGAATAAAAGTATTGAGGTTTCTTTGTCAGGGAAAAGCGAGGCTGGATTCCTTTATCCCCCTGCCCTTTCCTCTCACAATGCCAGACTCTGTTTGGTGGGCCAAGGAGGGCTGTCTCCCCAGAGATCCCAACAGGATTCAGTCCTCTGGTAATGGACTCCTAATACTCAGTAGAACCATCAGCCTCCTCCACGTTTCTCTTTGAACGAGGGTAGTCTGTCAGGGGTGGAAAGCAATTTAAAACCGCTGGTAAAGAGAGAGCTTAGGTGGAGAAGAATGATTTCTTATCAAAGCTGCCAATAGAGAAGACCCAGGTGGTAGGGCCAAGGGGGATCCCAAAGCCCTTCCTCCTGCCTGGAATTAGCAGAGGAGATTCAGTAACAAACGGAGGCTTTTAGCAGCAAAGCCCAACTTTTGGATGGGGACGGTTAACACCTCTGGCGGGGAGAGAGGAGGGAGGGAGGCAGGAGCCTGACCCGTCCTGGGGGGCTGCAGTGCTGAAATTCCCCTCTGTGGAGCAAGAGATCCGCAGGTACAAGGGGCACTGGAATTCCAGAGGGGCGCTGGGATTCCAGGGGCTTGTTAGGGAATTACAGAAAATATTTGGTGTACATTCATACATGAGCAAAGTGGGCAATGGGAAGTCACGGGAGCGTGTGCCGTGCTTAGACATGACGGTTAAAGAGCTCTATAAACCTGCTAGGGCTCATTTCGAGGCACAGAGGAGGAGCCCAGTGGATTTTTCAATGATTTGAGTGATTTTTCACTTTGTCTCTGTTGTTGGGCCCTCTCAGAGGTGGGTCACTCACACCCTCCCAGAGCTGTCCCGTCCTGTTCCATTTCTCATCCTAAGTGAAACTAAATTCTCATTTCTCTGTGTCTTCTGGGAAGCACAGAAGTAGTTTGTGTAAGAAACAAAGTTATAGGAATAAAGCATGTTCTCAGGCGAAAAAACCTCAGCATCTGCTGTCACCAAACAATTGGGGTTTAAAAACATGTACGTTTAAACCCATGTTTTAAAGCACTATCTGTGGACAGGAAACACCCCAGACTGCAGTAAATGCATTTGGAGTTCTTCTAATACCTTTAAGTGTGTGGGGGGAAGCATAATCTGTTTTGATAACTCCTGACATTAAACAGTGATAAATAATTAAATATGTTTAACTGTTTCATTAACTAAAGATAGATGGAGAGCACTCCACAGATAGAATATAGATCAAAAAGATTGAGGCTGGCTCTAAATTCCCCTGATGTTTTATGACACCATTTGTATTCTGTCACTCACTAGCTTTATGTATAGTCCAAGCTGTGAACTGAATACCCCATTCAGAAAGCCACTCACTCTGCATGTTATTGCAATTTAATATTTTCACACACAGACACATCATTATCTTGGAACCCGACACTGCAAGGAGAATTCAGTAATTTTTCAGGAGTGCTTTTTTTTTTTGTTCTAATGTGAGCACAGAGGCACAAGGCTGATCTAATGGCCACTCTCCCAATATTTAGCCTCTAGACAGAGATCAGCAGGTTGATATTTGTCTGTTTTCAGGGATTCTTCTCATTTCAAACACATGTGATGTCATTTCGTCGGAAGAACTAAAAAGAAAGGCTAAGAACCTGTCACTACCAACAAGAAAAAAACTCCTTACATACTTACAGCCTGTGACTGAACTAGATTTATAGACCTAGATTGATATAAAATGTATATGGTCAAGGTCCCCTTAGGACACTGAGGACCTGCATGAGGTGAAAGGCAAACTTCCATCGTGGAATTCCCATTTCCTGGTCTCAGGGTAAATGAGAGCCTCAGTTTGCCCTGGTACAGCCTCAGAATTTGCACAAGGGGAGGGAGGAAGGTTCAAACCAAAACAGTGCTCCAGAAAACTTCCATAGGTTCTTACCCTCTTCTTTCTCCCCACCTTATTTATTAAAGTACTGGATTCATCCATAAATGACGGGGAATTCTCCAGGCAGGGAGGGCGGGGAGGACTATTTCTCTGTGTTTGCTCTCCAGGTGTGTGATTTGGGCTGAGTGACTGGTCCAGGAGAGCCTCAGCTTCCCCGGACCAGCCTGCAGGGCCTGCTTCCATGACTGGGAAGCCAAATTCCCCAGTATGACCCAAGTCACCCGGATAGCACAGCCACAGGCACTCTGAGGAGATGCTGAGTGGAATTAATGCTCAGCAGGACATTTCTCTGGTTAACGCCCCAAGACTTATTTCACAAACTGCTAAACCACGATACTTCGTAAAGAAAAAAAAACCAAACTGTTGCTGTCCATTGGGTAAAAACAGATTTATAGATGGGTGTTAAAGGCGGGCTCCTTCCCCTGGCCGACTGGAACAGGCAGTGCTGTTGCAACAATCAGTAGTTAGCTGGGACTTGACTCCTGGGTCCCAGGAGGAGCTCTCTGGCTGTGGCTCGAGGCGATGCTCCGGCACCAGCCCCGGGATCCGCACGATCCCTGAAGAGCCACCCAAAGACGCTGCTTCAGCTGCAAACGGGACTGAAAAGGCCAGAGCGAGCTCGAAGAGGAAATGAAAACCACACTTGGAAACGTGTAACATCTGTATCATCCACCTGCTCCTCTGAACAGCTGCTGGGAATCCCGCGGGGATTCTCCGAGGAGATTTCACAGGTTGGTATCTATTTGCTTCACAGGTGCAGCCCTTCCTTTTTATGGAAAGAATCATGAACCCCGGACAACAAGTTATTTGAGGAAGCACTAGAATTACCTAAAAGGCCTTAACTGCCCAGATACTGTATTTGTGTGGAAAACCAGGAATCTCTGAACGTCTGAGGGAGCATCAGTAGCTCCTGAGTTATTTCCTTAAGGACATCCCTGAAGATAACTTGGATTTCCTGCAGGATCACCTGTGAAAATCCCTCTTTAATAGGCATTATCACGAACAGGAGACAAAGTCTCCCCTGAACTTTCTCTGGATAAACACTTGCAGAGTATTCTAGCAGGAAAAAATTTAAGAACTCCCAAAGTAACCAAGATCTGGTTTTATTCATTCTATATGGGATACATGAGCAGAACTGTTACTGAGCAAAGGGCTTTTCAAAGTTCTCTGTGAGGTATCAACTGCTTTTTAAACCTGACTATTGTGCCATGTAGGGATTTAAATTTATTTTATTCCTATGTGATAATTCTAAAATAAAATATATGTTCACTCGCAAGTTGTGCAGGTTCTTTATTTCACATTTAGGTAATAAAATATAAACTGAAACCAGTCCTTTTCTATAAACAGAAAAAAAATATGGTAAAGCAATTTTATACTACATGAACTTCCAGCACAGCCATTTAAAAATTAATTTACATGATTGAGCCCAAAAGGTCCATTTGCCATGAAATAAAAAACACTAAACACTGTCCTGAAAGGAAACAAAATGCCAGACAACATGTAAACAAAAGCCTTTTTTTATTAGTGTCTAAGATGGAATGAAAGATTTTTAGCCAAATCTGAAACTTGGAAAAAAAAAAAAAAAAACAAAAAAAAAAGAAGGGAAAAATCTGATGCAGTAAATTCAACAAAATCATGCCCAAACCCTTGGTGGGAGCTGGACCAACACAAAGGTCATTACCGAGACGCTGCTCCAGGAATCACAGCGATGTGAATCCCTCCCACTCCGCAGATGGAGTAGCTGAGAGCAAATTATTTGCTTAAGCTGGAAAAGTTAGTTCATGAGCTTAGCAAAACAGCGAATTCCTGCTTTCTCTGCAGCCTGGAGCGGGCGATGGCGTTCCAGCGTGCTCCAGGTTGGGTTTGGTTCAGTCCCAGGCTCAGGAGCCGCCCCCGTCCCACCACTGCTCCTTCCGCAGCTCCTCCAGTTCGGAGCAGAACTTCCCACCCAACTTCCCGGGTTTCCTGACAGCCACCAAGTCCTGCACCCTCGGCCCAGGGACGCTGGGCAGGGACAGGGACGTGCTCACGGAGCCCTCGTGCAGAGCCGGCCCCTTAAGCTGGTCCTGCGCCTAAAGCTCCGGTGAAGCTCCTCTGCGAGGAAGGTTCACACAACGAAGATGGAAAAGTCTCTTTTTCTTCCCCTCACCCTGCAGCTTCCACTCACAGCCTGCAGAGCCCAGGGGCAGGGAACCAAACCAGGGCTGTGGTCCCACTCCCACCCTTCCTCCACGGTCACTGCCACCACCCTGCGTCCTCCAGAGCCGTCACTCCCCCAGCCCGAGGGGAGAAACTGCCCTCGGCTGCTTTAGTCCCCCCGAAAGTGATTTTATACCGAGTAGGAAATAAACCTGATGGGTTTCTTTCCCTGCAATACCCATAAAACAATAACTCGATATCACTTCTAACAAGACGCCGCTGCTGTAAAGTTAAAGATAGGCAAAGAAAATTAACTACTGGTTCTGAGAGCAGGGAAAGGAAAAGGAGTAAATAAAGCTGAGTGCGTGCGAGGCAGCAGATGGCTCATGTCCAGTGTGGCCCATCCTCTGTGGATCACTTCTTTGGAAAGGAAGTCCTTGCCACTCCAGAAAACAGCAATCTGTCTGCGAAGTGCTGAGGTACTATAGCTGATCATTCCCGAAGTTAAGGAAAAATACCAAACCAAACTGCATTTTTCTCCATCAGATATTGATCTGCAGATGCTAAAAGCAAATCCCCTTAAACCTGTTATAGACCAATATTTGTACATTTTATGCACATACACACGAAACCTCTTGGGCCATGTCCTCAGCTGGTGAAAATTAGGTTCATTGATGTTGATGCTGATTTACATGAGTTGAGGATTTAGCCTCTCAGTTTAAAAAAAAAACCCTGAGTTTTATCAGTTTAACCTCAGAATCAGGCAGGGGTGCTCTGCCCAGCATTAGTCACTGATTACACGTGTCTTGAGCCAGCACTTACGTGGGGAAGAGACACATTGAAATCAGCAAAGAACAGGTTTGTGGCTGTTTTGTGGTATCTGAAACGCACTGTTTGATGGAGTGTGGGGACACAGTGTGAGTCAGACCAGGTCCTGTGTGTCCTCCCCTCTCTGGGTTCCACAGAGCCCTGGGAGCTGCAGACAGGCTGCGCTGGGCTGAGCCCCACGCAGGGCAGAGGGCTGGTTTTGGGAACACAGCAGAGGGTCGGGCACTGACTCCCCTCTTCCCCCCCCAGCCTCAGAGCCCAAAGGAACCCTCAGGACTGCTCTGAGACGTTGCCTGCTGGGTTGCATGGAAAGAAAAGCTGGTAGAAGGGGAGGTGGTGGTCGAAACGATGCTGAATTTCACAATATCCTTAGTCTGAACTCTGGGAAAAGCTGCTCCTTGCACTTGCCCTCCCAAAAACTGGGATTACGACTGGTACACACACATTTGGTTAAAAAATACCCGGAGTGCTAACAGTCCATCTCCAAACCAGGGAGCTTCAGGGAGACAGGCGTGGATTTTCTGCTGGGGAAGCAACCTATGAATCACTCAATAAAGCCTCCACGCGATAATGAACAGCCAACCTCCTCTGGTGGTGATAAGATATTTTAACTAAAAACATCAGGCCATGTTTAAAAAATGATTACAAATTATTTTAACAGTGTATTTGCAGAGGGTTATAAAAACAGCTATAATATTTTTGTCTTGGATTCTAGAATTACCAGGGTGACAGCTAATGCAGTAATGATTTGTTTCAAATGCCAGTGTTTAAGCTGTATAAAGCTGATTTTATACATTTTTCCAGTAGGCCGCATTGTAGTTAATGAAATTAAACACACCAATCGCATTTGTCCCCAGGGGATGAGGAACTGAACACGCCACTGGTTTATTTTTTTATTAAAATAAATTGCAGCCAGCGAGATGGACTAATTGCCTACAGAATTGAAAAAGAAACATTCCATTGATATAATTAAGCCAATTTTCGTGGACAAAAATAGTTATAGTGGATATAAAATAAGCAGAGCATTCAGTGCAGTTTGACTTCTCCCCACCCTCTGCATTTTGTACAGAACATTAACTATTAAACAAATATGGATCTGGGCCGGGCTGCCAGCGTTATCTGGTAATGATGGCTAAATTGATCCCAATAGCTGGGGCCGGGGCATTGTGTCTCAGAGCTCTGGTGGGAGAGTTCCCAAGCCAAGAACAACAGACCAGCACAAACCCACCACATCCAAGCGTGACCTTAAGGCAGAACACCTGAAAGACGTAAAACTATCGGGACAAAAATAAACCACCACCGGGTTTGTTCTGGGCTGACACTCGGCCCCGAACGCCTGTGCAGCCCCAGCTTCGGGGAGGGCTGTGCTCCAGCCACCCCCGCGTTTGTCCCTAATATAAATTACAAAAAGTGAATGGCTGGGAGAAGACAAAGTCTTTCCACACCAGCTCGACAGAGGCCGAGGTTCACCGTGATCAGAGCATTATTCTGTGGCCTACTGGAAATAATTTGGCTGTCTCAGTTCATTTTCACCTGGAAAATGCCTCCCCAAGAGGACCAGTGGCCTCATTTGCAGCCCAAAAGTGGGTTCAGTGGTATATAAAGAAAAAGCCTTATTGTTTTGTTTCTTTTTTTTTAATTTGGGGCAAAGCACCTCTTTGGGGGGAACATGATAAAAGTTTAGTCACCCTCCGAACAGAAACTTTCCTTCCTCCCACTGTCCTGCACAACAACCGCCTCTGCACAGAGAAGCAATTCACTCCATGGAAAAGCATCTCAGATTCTAGTCCTACCTACCAACACATCCCTCATTGCAGGGAAATTTCTTCCCAATTACAAAAAGAGAAAATAAAAAAAAAAAAAGTCCTTATTCAATATGAGCATTCAGAAGCACGAAGCACACTTATTCCAGGGATGAAAGTAATATTTCCTTTTCATTAGCAAAGAGGGTCGCATCATTCACTGAGCGAAGAGAAGGAGAAAAAAAACTCCTCAGGACAGGGACATTCCGTTACAGATTTGGACGCTGCACAACACACAACCTGCTGCAATAAAAATGAAAATAAACAGCCCGTGAGCAGGTAGCGGTGATGCATGAAAATCCATTAAGAAAAATAAAAGAAATAATAAGGTCATAGATCTTTTCCATTCCGACATCCCTGACCTGAAATTCCTCCAGAAAAAAAAAAAAAAAAAAGAGGGGGCATATTTAAGATCAGAAAGCAGAGCAGTAATTTTGGTGTGGAATGCTGGGCAGCACCGACATATCAACAGGCTGTTACCCAGAGAGTGGAAACAAATGTGTTTGCACATCCCCTTCAGATGTCTTCATCCCTAACTGCACACAGACACTGTGGACATGTGTTTATTGATGTGCTGGTTACTCACCCCCACGGGATTAACACTATCTTTGGGGAAACAGGCATGAGCAAATCATTATTCGGCTAAGATTTGGATGCTTTCAGTTAGCCCTCAGAATTGCGTGAGCTGGTCATTTAAATAATCTCTAACTGGGAAAAAAATAAACACATCCAGTAATAGGGGAGAGCCAGCAAGTTGTGGAAACAAAGCCTGAGTTTGTCCTGGCCCATGGAGAGCACAGCCAGTCTTTGGTGCCATCAGCTTCATGCTATAGAAAAGGTCTACCTTGGAAATGCAGATTTTTCTTCCACTAAACCATTTCACACTCCAGAAGTTTAATGCAACGACGGGGGAAAATAACAACAAACAGAGAGGATGTAAATTTTACAGTTAGAAGGGCAAAAGCAGCTCTGGAAACTGTGGATTCCTCTCCTGATCCTGTCACCAGGAGCGGACAGGGATCCTCCACAAGTCACCACACACCTCCTCCCCTTCCCCAGCTCCGCCGCAGGACTGAACACATTCCCTCCAGTCAAGGTGGCTCCTGCGCCTCACCTCCTTCATGTTTGCAAACTTCCTAGGCCTTTGTCTTTAAAGCACTATATTAAATAGCACAGAGCTTTTATAAAACATATAAGCCATAATAATCATAGCCGTAATCACAATAATAACAATACTTTTCACTCAGCGGGGCCTTTCCTCGCGAGGAGCTCCGGGTGCTTTGCAAACACGAACGAGCAGCCGCGCCGCAAAGGAGATTTCCCTCTCGCACAGAAGGTCCCCTTGTCATTCCCCACAGGTACTCCAGCCCACGGTCGGGGCTGGTTTCAGCCCGTGAGGGCAGGTGTATCCCCGGCCCAGGGGCAGGATGGAGCATTCCCGCAGCCCCGGGCAGGGAGCGCTCCCCCTGGGCTGAGGAGCGGGGTACGATTACAGCGAGCACGGCGCTGAGTTACCCCGCTCCCGTGTTGTGAAATCCTAGCTCCTGCCTTGCCTTTTGCCTGGACAGGAGCGGAGATTGCCTGTGTTTCAGGTACACTCGGCTTTCTCCCGGCTGGCAGTTCAGAATCCTGCCCGTCTCGGGGTCCTCTGATCCTGTGAACGTGTGGCTGAACATCGGACCGCGTCCATTTGTGTAGGGAACACAAGAGCAATCCTTTGCTATTCCTGACCTCACTGTCTTCCTCAGGCATTTTTAATAGCAACCCTCAGGAATACGCTTGTTTTATTTTTTCCCTTTAGCTCGTTAAAGACCTCGTTTGCTATTGCTGAGCCGACACAGCAGTTCCAGCACAAAATCTAAAAAATAAATCAGTTTTAGGTGTTAGACTAAGTTTTTAAAATACAAATTCAGCCCACTTTCTGCACATAACATCCTGGTTCCTGACCACAGGGTACCTGTGATTTTACTGTGTGTTGTAAGACCCCTGTATGTGCACTGTCGGCTCGACAGACAAATGCATCTGCACAGACACGTTTTGCATCTACACGGAGGTTTTATAGGACACGGGAATTCAGTGAAATTGGAACAACGTTCCTGTCTTTGATGCACTTTATAAACTTACATTTATACACGCACACGGCAGTGCCCTGTGATGTAAACACACGTGGATAGACATCACAGGCATCTCATCCCAGGGCACGGACAACCACGAGCACGGACGTTATCGCAGGCCAGGACTCAATCCCCGATTCCTGCGTCTCCTTTGGCACCTCAAAGCTGCTGCTCTGCGGGCGAGAGCAGCCAGTCCCCACGTCAAAGCACCAGCTCGATCCCCCGTTTGCCAAGTCCCTGCCCAGGCCAAGGAGAGGACGCGCTTTGCGCTCGTTCCCTCTGTGCTTTTTCCCAAATAAATCACGCGGGCCGGGTGCGGGAATTGATAAATTATATTTGCAGAATTCGGAATTTTTTTTTTTAAGAGTAAAGCGATCTTAAATCCTCGGCAATTTTTGTTGAAGCGCTAATTACGCATCACCTTAATTAGCGGATCAACCCCCCCTTCCCTGCCCAGCATCCCTAATTGCCTAATTGAACAGATCCGGGGCAGGATGGGGCGGGGG
>VZRE01001164.1:774067-817518 GCA_013396775.1 Cephalopterus ornatus
CCCAAAAAACCGGTTCAAATAAGAGCAGCACTTGCATTTAGCATCTACTCTCTCCATTTATAGAATCACAGACTGCTTTGGGTTGGAAGGGACTTTAAAATCATCCAGTTCCACTGTCCCAGGTTGCTCCAAGCCCCATCCAACCCAGCCTTGGACACTTCCAGCTGCTCAGGTGCATTATGATGGGGACAGAGCTCCTTCATATGGGGAACACATTTTCTATACAACTATTGCTAACAGCTTTTTAACTCCATTTTTAAGCAACCCAGACCGTGAATTGATTACAGATCATAAAAGGACTTAACATTTGGAAGGGAATTTGAGTCACAGTCAGTGATTTTGTCACAAAGCTCAGCTGAGTGAACCATCGGGGCAGTGAAACACTTGATTCCTGAACATATCATCCACTAAATGAGGGCTGGCAGGGCACAAGGGTGAAGAGAATGACTGGGAAATAGTGAAACAGCAAAGCTGCAGCAGGAGAATAAACAGCCAGTGCCCCCAACTTCTTTTCGAAGCAATTAAGAGGTGCTGCACTTTTTGAGATGACACCCCGCCTTGGGAGGGCCCTGCCAGCAAAGCAGGTCAGCAATTCTGCACTGGAACCACCTCAGCCTTTAATTTCTACAGCTGCACCCGTTTATCACAGCCCCACCTTCACCAGGGAAGGGAAAACTTTCAGTTTAAACAAAGCCACCCTAACCTTCTGCATCTTACTACGAATAAATAACAGAAATCAAGAGCTGTGTGGTCATTCACAAGGACACTGCTGGTTCCCCCCCCCTTAAACACACACAAACTCATCCTAAACTGTTCATTTGCTTAGCACTCAGGTCATTGCAAAGTCATAGTTCTGACAGTTACACCAGATATTTTCTCACTGTTTCACACAAGGAAATCCTGAATTCTTCTGTATTAATAATACTCCCAAATTTATCATACCCATGGTACAGATCTGGAAAATACTCAGACAACCTTAGTCATATAAACTGTCCCAAACTCACAGAAGTAAGAGATGATCTATTAAAGGATAACAATTGTTCAGGACGCGTCATCCAGGAACAGAATCACAACTCACAAAGTTATTCAATGGGTAAACCCGATATTTTTGTCACTCAAGTGGCTGCATTTTGTCAAGAAAAAAAATCATCTCAATAAAAGAATTTTATTTTGGTAGGATGAGAAAAATGCTAAACATGTTTTTATGGGAGAAACAGAGATAGAGCACTGGTTTGAAAACTGAAAATCTCTCATGCCCTGATCTATAAATAAAACTCGTTGGGTTTTTCTTTTGTACTAAATTTAAAGGAAAGCCTTTTCCATGGAGAGTTTTCTTTAAAGCAGACTGTGCCCCAAAAGGACTTTAACGATGGTGTTTCCAGCAAGCAGCATGAATGAATTAAACAATAAATGCAGGCAGGAACAGCTGTGTGTTCCTTTACCAGAAGCAGATGGATGTGCAGTTCAAACACGGCTGGGTTCTCACAAGGGGACGGTTCCAGACAGTTCTCACCCACTTTTCCCTCCAGTTTTCCCTCCCCCTGCACTCCAGGGCCTTGGCTCAGGTGCCATTTGCCCTCCAGCATCACCAAGAGCTCCAAGGTTGGCACCAGGGACCATCAAGCAGAAATCCCACATTTTGTTACACAAAACCCCCTCCAATTATTGATCTCTTCTCCATGTTATCCACAGGCTACAGGGGAAGAGGAGAGGAAAGATTCTCAGCCCTCCTTGGCAGACTCAGGTCAGCTCCATTCTCATCCTGAGCAACCAGAGCCTCCACTGCTTGTCTTCACACAGCTCCTTCCCTTCACAGACAAGCCTCAATGTTTCCTGGAATTACTCAATCTGGAAGTCACCAAGGTCTCTCCCCTCCTGACAAAAATCTCACAGCCACCTACCTGGAGCCAGAAGTTTCAAACCAACCAACTCTGAGGGACACCAACACTGTCTCCCTCAATTCACCTGCCATAGTGTGAAGTACTGGGATGCTCTGGCACTACAGGAGAGCCCCATGTCCTTTCCAAGAACACCAACCTCTGCTCAGCAGCCTGGCAACAGCCACCAATTACTGTCATCTGGCACTTCACATCGACATTGTCACCTTCATTTCCTGACCAAACTGTTACCCATAGCTGCTGAAAATGCACCATTCCACGCCCAAAACAACAGCATTTCAGCCAGAGCAGAGGACAGTAATTCAGATTTCCCAAATCACTTTCTGTATCAGTTCCACTTGCTCCCACTTTTCCTGTAATTTGCTCTCAGCCTTGAACCCTCTCACCCTTTACCTTTTATAGAAAAGAAATAAATTTTCTCCTACCTGCAAGTGCTGCACCTGCTGCTTTCTTCTTCCTCTGCAGAGCAGAGGTTTCTGCTGACACATGGGACCTGGGCACCCCCACCGACAACGTCAGCACCCAGCAGACCTGTAGGGAACATTAAAGTTGAAGCAAATCCCCTTGAGGCAGGGCAGCTTCCCCCAGTCCCACCCCAGCCTGTGCTAGCAAGGCAGATGCTCCAAAACGCGGGAGTTTTAATGCAGTAAGAAACCCCAAACATTGCAAAGGTTCCTGCTGGAACCACCTTGGCCTTTGCTGGTGTCCCCCACGAGCAGTTTTGGCAGCCCAGGTTTAGTGATGCAGTGCAGACACAAAACCAGAACAAATCACTCTGTATTTTGGGGCCGTAGCTCTGATTCTCTGCCCCATACCCGGGAACCAGCCTCCAGTTCATCACCCAAAAGAGCTGGAGAACACACAAACCTCAGAGAGGACGTGGAGCCTCCAGTTTGCAGGCCAGTGCAGCAAGGAGCCCACAGAGCAGCAGAACCTTCCCTTCCAGAGCACAGAACCTTCTGGAAGCCCCCAGAGCCGCCTTTGTGGAGTTAAGTGACTTGCTGAGGGTAATTTGAGTCAGGGGCGTGGGCTGGCAGGTTCTGGTCAGGTCATCAGGGCCGGGCTGGGCTGAGGCAGCAGGGCAGGTGCTGATGAGAGAAAATTGCTGCCTGAGCACCACCTGCGCCGGTGGAAACTGTCCCGGCCCATGGCAGGGGATTGGAATGGCATGATCTTTAAGGTCCCTTCCAACCCAAATTGTTCCAAGATTCTTCGATTCTCCAGGCACTGACTGACTGGAGAGATCCCTATTGTGCGTTCTAAGAAATGGAGATTTATTACATTACAAAGAGAGAAAAACCACACATATTGAAACAGCTCGCCAAGGCTAAAGAGGGACAACCAATGAATTTCAGGGGGGCTGCCAGTAATTCCCAGAGATATGTAAAGCACATCTTGGGTCACTGAAATAACAGCTCCTCCTTCCCCCCATACGCTCGTGGTGACTTGGGAAAGGCAACGCTGGCAGCATTGGGGAATATGGGACAGATGAGTTAACTATGATGTATCCCAAAGGGTCTGCACTTAATACTCATTAATACTCATTATTCCTATTTGAGGTAACTGTGTGTTTTGTAAGTCTAAAGATTGAACCTCCTCCTCCACACCCTGGGAACACACGAACCATCCCGTCATTTGACCTGCTGATATTTCTGTTTCCAGAGGAGAGCAGGAACACTGAAAAGAAAAAAAAAATTAAAAAAAAAAAAAGAGTCTTTCCCAGCAAATTCTGATGTATAGGATGTGACATAATGGTGCAAAAACTTTTGGCAAATCCCAGGGATTTTAAATTGCTCCTCTCGATTTTGCTGTGGTGGGAGGTTTAATGTGCTGCACTTTGCCTCCAAGTCACACGGCAGAACAGACACTCACCTCGAGTGTGGTACAGGCAAGAAGAAAACAATTTTCCGGGCAGGAATATATTGAGTTCAGAACACTGTTTATAGGTTACAGTAAACAGAAGTGTTTGATGTAATGGGCCTTTCTGGCTACCAGGGAACCTTTGCAGGGCCCCCGCGCAGGAGGGAGGTGGCAGTGATGAGGTGGCAGGGACACGCTGCAGGGAGGTGAAAGGGGACACAACTTGATTTCCCTTTTTACACAACAATTTGCTGGGCTCTGTGTGTTTCCCTGGGCCCTGTCAGGGCAGGGAACAGCACCCTGAGGCACCGGCTGGGCCGTCCCCCCGCAGGGGGCTCGGGAGGTGATGGGGTTCGGGTCCCACATCTGCACAGGGGCTCGGCTCCTTCAGCAGGGCCTGACTGGCCCCAGGGAGCTGAGGACTGGGAAGGAGCAGTTTGAATGTGATCCCCTCTTACATCTCCCTTAAATAAAGCAGTGAATTTAGGGGGGGCTGCTCCTCCTGCAAGGTGCTCCTCAGGAGAGGGCAGAAGGTTCTCCACGAGAAATGACTGTCTGATATGACCATGGTGTCCTTAATGTGACCCCATCTGCTTTATTCCCCGTGCCTTGGTGCAGGGCAGATGCTCCTGCCATGATTTGCACTTGAAGCATCTTCCCTGAGCACCTTCATCCCCTCACAGTCCCCAGCAATCTGGCCTCTGCAGAACTTTCAAACTGCACGGGTGGACTCGATGGGCTGGGAGGGCTTTTCAAACCTTAATGATTCTGTGGTTCTGTGGTTGAAAGATTCTGTGGTCTGTCACCATGCCTGGGGCTTTGTATCCCACACACCCCAGTGCCAGCACTGCCTCCTTGCGCATCCTTCCTCTTTCTCTTCCCTCTCTCTTTTCCTAATGAAATCTTTCCATGTTATTAATGGCTGGGGTGGATCTACAAAGTGTGTTCCTTCCAGGATTTTCTTGTTTGCTGTAGTCTTCAAATTTTCCAGTTCATTTCCTATTTTCCTGTTCTAAAACCCCACTGCCGAAAAAAAAAAAAAAAAGAAAAAAAAATCCCTGAAGCACATTCTGGTACTGGAACAGAAAATCCCAACTTTTGAGAATGGACATTTGATCCAGACTCTCGTCAGTCAGTAGCAATTTACCCCTCAAATATGAGTCATGTCCATCATTGTCTGACTGTTCCTCAAAGTGAGCTTTTATCTAATGCAGATGCATTTCAGTCACTTTAATGGGGACACTGTGGCATGTAATCTATGTGGAATTAGCAATCCCAGGGCATTCAGCCAAAATATAAAGGCTGGATTTACAATGGGCTGTTTAATCAGTTTCCTTCAGGAATTAAATGATCAGGAATGGAATTAATGAAATGGATTTATGCCTCCGTGAGTTAAACAACACTATTTCTCACAACCAAAGAAGGAACAGGTACCTGAGAAAAAGTTCTTCACTCCTGGAAGATGGGATGATTGGAAACCAAAGTGGCTCCGTAATCCCCCATGGAAAGAATTATTTCTGTTTCATGTATTCCCTCACCAGAAAAACTGGAACCATTACAGACCCCACTGATATCAGAGCTCAGGTGCGTGATGGTGCCAGGTGGAACAGGTTGGGAGCTGCGGAATTCCAGAGGATATGTGAGGAGGAAACAACATCTGAAGGAATTTCATGGATTATTGGCGGGTTTAATCCCTTCAGAGGCTCCTGAAAGAAAAACCTCACACATTCAGTTGTTCCTGACATGGACACTTCCCAGCAAACATGAACTGGGAATAAAAGCAGTTGGACATGGGTCAAACTGGTGGGACTGCTGTTAAATTATTTGGGCAGCCTTGGTGGTGAGATGGGGTATTTTGGGTGATTATCCCTGGCGACTGGGGCAGAGCCAATCCTGTTTACAAGTGGGATCCTCTGGTCTTTGCTCCAGGACAGGAGAGCAGGTGATTCTAAGAGACCTTTTGCTCCGGACACCCCCCACCCTTCATCTGCTCCATGGGGATGGACTCCCACCCACAGGGCCCCCGGTGTTTGTCCATGTCTTCAAACCTTCGGGCACTGCTTTCTAATAGCAAGAATAATCCCACTGTGAAAATGGATATTCAAAATTTCCTTAATCTTTTTCACAGTATTTCAGTACCACTGCACTGGAACTGGTGCTCAGGAGGACAAGGGACCAGATTCAGTTTTATTGATGTCCATAAAGAGGGGAATTAAATTAGTAACCCAGTCCTAAAAGATTTTATTTTCACTAAATGGAAAGGAATAAAAGCTCAGCAGCTCACAGGTAGCTGAAGTCTGTCTCTCTCCTCTTTCCTTATTTAGAGTGTAAAGTTTTTTCCTTTAGTTGTACAGGTTAGATGGGGTGAATCCAGATCTCAGTGACTTGCCCTGGAAAGCCTGTGACAGGTCTGGAAATACAGGTTCCAAGAGGGCAAGCTGGAGGTTCTCCAGGCATTCTGGATATGCAGGGATCCATCCCTCCCCCAACAAAGGAATAACCATCTCACCAGTGAAAACCCAGAGTTTTGAAGTAGATCCCTAAACACAGAGGGTTTACAGCAGCAGAGCTGGAATCAGCATCTGCACTGTTGTCTTGGATACCTTAAAACTCCACGACTTCTTCCTCTGGGGGCATGTGCTTCCAGGAAATACATATTGTCTTGGCTGAAAGACAGCACTTCAGAGGATGTCATCAGACCACCAGCACCGTTTCACTGCTCTGCTGTGCTGTTCTGAAAATACTGTTTTCCGGAGGAATTCGGGAACGACCCACAGAAACAACTTTGGCAGCACATTTCCCTTCGGATTTGTCAGGGCAGCAGAGGATCTGAAGGGCTGAATCTTTCCAAGTCTTCTCAGCTCCTCTGCATTACAAGGACTGAGGGGCTCCTGTGCTAGTCCAGGGCTCTGACATCACCAGGGTTACACTTGATGCGAGCTGTCCTGGGAGCCACAAGGAGGGAAATGTTTTCTAACACCATCAAATTCCCCTCTCTGCTCTCAGTGAGAGATTCATTGCAAAAACAAGCAGTAAATTCTCAAAGGCTGCAGGAGCACAGCTCTGAGGGACAGGCAGATGGAGATGGATGTTCTCAGCCTTGGGATGCAGGGGATGTGATGTTACTCAAAGCCACTGAAGGTACTTCATTCTCCCAGGTCCCTTTTAAGGAAGCCCAGTCTGTGGCTCAAATTTGACACCCATTAGGGACTCCCAAGGATCATCCAGTCTGACTCCTGGCCCTGCACAGACACCCCAACAATCCCACCCTGTCCCTCAGAGCACTGTCCAAACCCTCCTGGAACTCTGGCAGCCTTGGGGCTGTGCCCACTGCCCTGGGGAGCCTGGTCAGTGCCAACCACCCTCTGGGGGAAGAACCTTTTCCTGATACCCAACCTGACCCTGTCCTGACACAGCTCCAGCCCTTCCCTGGGTCCTGTCCCTGCTCACAGAGGGCAGAGATGGAGCTGCCCCTCGGGAGGAAGCTTTAGACTATATCCCTGGCTCGGCTGCACGCTTCAGTCAGGATCTGAGCCAGGCATTTATTTCCACCTGTCTCTGATTCCCTTTGGTAAAACAGTGGCAAGATTATTTCACTTCTTCTGCCCTGTGTGCAGAGCTCCACGGGAGGTTCTGCAGGGCAGCTCTGGCTGGAGACACCTCGGCACGTGTCAAACGTGCTCCCTCCTCCCTGGGGAGCTGCTCACCCACACTAACCCTGGGCTGATTTGGTAATTAAGATACAGGCGTAACGAGGGGGTCCAGGAATCATGCTTAGACACCTCTCCTGCCTGTTTGGAGCTGGCTGGGGTGTCCGTGCCCAGCGTGGCGTGCAGGGTCCAGACGTGCCACCAGCCCAGGGACAGCCCCTCCACACTCCCCAGTGGGTGCTCTGAGCAGCCTCAGCTCCTGCCAGCTATTACTGCAGTCACAGATACACTGCCCTCAGAGAAATCAGAATCAATTTAGGCACCTAATACTGGGATGTCTGGGAGTGAATTGGTTTGGAATTAATCGAGTAAAACAAGGCAGTGAAAGCCCCTGTAACATGTTGGGCTGGAAGCGGCTGCAGCCCTGGGGAGGGAACGACAATGCACATTTTACACCGTGAATTTTTTATTAAGGGCTGGGGTTTTTTATTTTTTATTATCGAATATGAATATTTTACACGTCCAAGCTCAGAACAATGCTTTTTTTGGCTGGCTCTGCACTTTTCATGGTTGTGTACCCTTGCATTGCATAACTGAGAGAGATCCATTTACACACAGGGGGAAAGGGGACTAATGAATCTCAGCAAAGCTAACTTTACTGTGTGTGAAAAAACAGCACTCTGAAGTTTTCCAAATAAAAAAATATACATACATAAAATACTTGCATGGAATGGCTTAATAAAATCAGTGTGTGTGTGGGTGCACGTGTGGGTCTGTGTGTAATGACTGCAGAGCCTCCCTCACCCAGAGCTGCAGCCTGCTCCATGTGAGGACATCTCCACCTGGAAAAGCTCTGGAAAGTTCTTACCTCTTTCAGATCAAACCCCTCATCCTCAGCTACTCACCTGGAGGTTTCCAAAGCTGAGAAATGGAGGTGGACCTTCCAGGTGCTCGGTAAATCCTCGGATGGAGCTGCTCACACTCAGTGCAGGGCTGGTATTTACCTGTTTCTGGTAACACCTTTATCCTCTCGGATATGAAATGTCCCAGAGGTTGCTTCTGGACACCCCTGCACAGCTGCAGCCCCTCTGGCCCCATCCCTGGGAACATCCAAGGGCAGGTTGGACAGGACTCTGAGCAACCTGGACTCGTTGGAGATGTCCCTACTCATTGCAGGGAGATTGGACTAGATGGCCTTTGAATGCCCCTTCCCACCCACACCATTCCATGATTCTTTGATCCTCAGGCATTCCAGGCTGTGCTGGGTCCCCACTGGTCTTTGGGACAGGCACTGCTACATCTCTGAGCATCTTTGACAAGTGGCAGTCTCCCCTGAGCAGCTGCTGGATTTGTCAGTGCCAGGCTGCCTGGCATCGCCTCATTCTGCCCAGGGATGGGGGAGAAACACCTGATTTACCTGGATAATTCTGACCTGACCCTGCTGGATGGACGTGGCTCTCTGTGCTGTGCCCTGGGCATCACTCAGGGGAAACAAAGGATGCTCCTTTCCCACCTTTCCCCTGTGCCCCTTTGGAGGAGGCACACCTGGCACCTGTATCCAGCTGTTTTCAGAACAAGCTGCCCACCCTCCTGGAGCCCTGCAAGGTGGGGTGAGGGCACCTTTCAGCACCCACACAGGATGAGGGCTGGAGAGACTGCAACAACAAAGATAATAATTGTCTAGTGTATATTTGAACCCAGGGGGTTTATTGTGTGTGTGATAACAGGGAGGAGAGGGAGAAAGCAAGAGCTCTCCTACAGCTCTGGAGAGCTCACAGCCAAAAATGGGCAGGGTGACAAGAACCACATTGTTTGGGGTAATCAGTGTGCATTGTCCCGGGCTGACATTCCCCGGTGCCAACAAAGCCTTTAAATTCACAGGGAACGGGCAAAGTGCAAAATGATGAATTGTTTGACATTTAAAAGAAAATAAAGAGCTGCTGCTGGATTGAAACTTAACTGAGATTTGGGGAGGGAGGGAGGGAGGAAAAAAATTCCCGGGTTCTGGCTGGGAGAGAGTTAATTTTCTTCCCGGTAGCTGGTGCGGGGCTGTTTCGGACTTGTGCTGGAAACAGTGTTGATAACACAGGGATGTTTTCATTATTGCTGGGCAGGGTTTACACAGAGCCAAGGCCTTCTCTGCTCCTCACTCCACCCCAGCGGCGAGTGGATTGGGGTGCACAAGGAGCTGGGAGGGAACCCAGCCGGGACAGGTGACCCCAAGTGACCCAAGGGACATTCCAGACCGTGTGACACCATGGTCAGCACGTAACGCTGGGGGAGAAGAAGCAAGGGGGGGATGTTCTGAGTGATGGCATTTGGCTCCCACTCTTTAATCCCTGCAGCCAGTGTTCTGCTTCCCAGATCGGTGCTGCTTTCCTGAGACTGGACAGATCCCAGGCACTAACAGAGTCACAGAATAATAGCTGGGGTTGGAAAGGACCTCTGGGGATCATCCAGTTCAACCCAAGGCAGGTGAGACAGGAATACGTCCAGGTGGGTTTGGAATGTCTCCAGAGAGGGAGACTCCATGCCCTCCCTGGGCAAATTTACAGTTTAAATCCTCCGTGTATCCAGAGCACAGGGAGAGCACAGGTGGAAATACATCAGAGGAAGGACTCCTGCACTCATTTCCTGTGGTATGGGGGCTGAGGGAATAAGGTCCCAAATGATTGGGACCTCAGAGCCTTCAAAGCAAAAATAAAATACAACTGAAGGAATGAATTTCCAGTGCCCTGTGCAGTCATGGCAACACAAGGTGACCAGGAGGCTGAAACGAGCCTGGAGTCAAGGAACATGTGCCAACTTCTGCTATCTCGTGGTGTGTCCTTGAGCAAAGTCGTGCCCAAATGGGAACAGCCAGGCCAGCCCAGGGCTGGGGGTGCTGCAGGCCTGGAGTGAGGGGCTGGTGAAGGAGTCTCAGCGGGGAGCAGCTGAACCAGGTCCCTTCATATAAAAGGAGTTTGGTATCAGTGGGCCCATCCAGAACCACATCAGGCCATATCTTGCTCTGGGAGGGTGAAATCTCACTAAAAGCACCCTGGGAGCTCTGCTGGGTGCGACTGTGTGAGCACAGTTTGTGTCTCACTGGGTCTGCAGAGCTCTCCAGCT
This sequence comes from Cephalopterus ornatus, assembly GCA_013396775.1. Classification (NCBI taxonomy): domain Eukaryota; kingdom Metazoa; phylum Chordata; class Aves; order Passeriformes; family Cotingidae; genus Cephalopterus; species Cephalopterus ornatus. Next base: position 784,587 of record VZRE01001164.1, read on the forward strand.
CTTCCCTTCTCTGCTCTCCTTCCCGACAGCACCCTTGGGTTGCACCATTCCACTCACCCAGCTCCCCTCTGCTTTTCAATACAGTTTTTTGCATTTTTATTTTGCATCAGATTTTTTTGGTGTCCTTTTTTTTTGGTTTTATTTGCTTTAGATTATTGGAGCGGGAGTCTAAACACTTCAGCCGCTGCAGATCCCTCCTCGCACAGGACTCAGTGAGCTGTGAAATATTTAAACTGTCCAGAGTTGTACCTCGTTTGTTTACCCATTTCCAGAGGGCTGCTAAAAGGTGACATTCTGGAAGAGCAGAAAGATCCCAGATTGCTGATTCTGATCTCATAACAGCCCTAAAGTGCTCTGAATACTTGCATTAACTCGATGGAGGAACATGGATCTCAACTTTGAGGAGCCTTCGGAGCGGGAAAGCCTCGTGCTTTTCTCCAGCTCTTTGCTTTACGCTTTCACTCTGCTCATGGGGAAAACGAGGTTTGGTGGGTCTTGTGGAGTCGTGCTCAAAGCATCCTCCGCTGCCCTGCCCTGGTCCTTGCAGCCTGGGTGACCTCCCCCCTCGCCCTGCCGAGGCTCGGAGGACTCCGCGCCTCCTTCAGAGCACTCGGGAATGCCCTGTGGGAAGGGAGAAGAGCGTTGTGATCCCTCCAAGGGCAGCGGGAGGAGGTGCCAGGTGACTAACCGGTCCCAAGGCAGCAGAGGGCATCCCTGAGTTTGGAGAGTCATCCCCGGGGCCGAGCGAGCGGAGCCAGCCCCCGCCCGAGGGATTCGCCAGGCACGCTTCAGCCCTTCTCCTCTTTGCGTGTTAGTCTTGAGCAGGCTCAAGAAGCCCTCAGGTGTACCTTCAGGGTCCCTTTTTCCCCAGCAAGCTTTGAAAAATATATAAATGACAGTGCAAATGACTTTCCCGAATGAGGGGGGGATTTCTCCTGCACACACTCGCGTGAGCGGATGAAGATGAGCTCTGTAAATACAGAGTTTTCAAGCTGTTTATTTGAATGCAGATTTCACTGCTGAAAATTCACACCTTTGTTATGAATTTCATGGTTGGCTTTGGCAATCCAATCACACAGCCAGGACATTTACACTGGTGGAATTATTTATAAACACTGAGCTCGGCAGGGCAGATTTGTTTAGTAATTCCAGCAAAATTTGCAGGATCATCCCTTTCCCCGGGTGAGGAGGCAGAGGGATAACGTTTTCTCCTAATGGATTCAGCTTTTCCCAAAGAGGATCCATGCCAGCTCAGGACCAATCCCTCAGATTCCTGACAGCAAAACATTCGTTCAGGAGTACTCCAAAAATCTACCCAAACCAGACACCTTTCACCTTGTTCTCTCTAATTTACTAACTTTAATGAGTTATATTATCTGAATTTAGTCTCACATAGTCCCTCTGCTGGAATATTGGTGGAACCCCACAGATGGACAAACAGAGGTGATGTTTTATGGGATGTGACACAGCAAATCCCACCAGAAGGTCACCAACAGCACAGAGATCTGGGTGTCCGAGCTCTGCCTTAACAACCACATCAACTTTTTTCCTGAGCAAAACCAACTGCAGAAGTCCAGTCCCCCCTGGGCTCCTCCGGGAGATCTCCAGGGATGTGGGGAAGGGTCAGCAGCCCCTGGTTCCCCCTCAGAGGGCTCCTTCCCCTCCCTGGTAGTTTCCAGGGAGTGGCACAGAGCCAGTCCCCGCGGGCACAGGAGTGCAGGGGCTCCTTCGCAAGTGTTTAAAAGTCTGACAAACTGTTTGCAGTTCTAGCAGGGATCAACACATTTCTAGAATTAAAACCAACATCTTGGATGGCAAAAATGCTCCGAACAAGGACTCTTTCTTCAGCCCAATGCACAAGGGACCTTTCTTTAGTAAGCTATAAAATCACTTACTATAAATCAATTATTTTTGTACTGATTTATTAACTGCTCTCCAGCTGTTCAGATTGGCACTTAAAAAAAAATCCTGGATGGTCCTACTGAAATTTTCAAAAGCATTTTCTCAGGAGTACTATTGGTCCAACCTCATTATAGTCTCCCCTGGTAATCCACATATGCTCTGAAGCTGCCAAGCATGGAAGCACCAATCCACATGGAGTACATCCAGCCTTGACATGAGTTGTGTTGGGAACTCCTGCCCGGAGCTTCTTCAGAAGCCTCTGCTTGAAACCTTGGGAAAGAGTAAACCTGCCCAATTTGAGCAGGTTCCTGGGGATGTTGGACTTCGATGTTGGATTTCCTCACAGCACTGGGCTGTTCCTCCCAACCCCTGGCCCTGGGATTTCTGCCTCTCTGGGCACTTCAGGAGCTTGGAATATCTGGCCTCCTGCCCTGACAGCCCTTCCATCAGGGAGAATGTCCTCACACATAAGCTTTTCAGGCTTTTCCTATATATTTTGGCAGGGGTCTAAGGCAACAGAGCAAAGCTTCTCCTGTACCTCCCTGGCAGCTGGGCACAGGCACACAGGGACAGTGGCACCTGCAGAGCACGGACAGGGCACCCAGACACACCCAAACACCTTCTCACCCTTCTGCTCCTGATGGCACAAAGGACTGAGGGGATCTGGCTCAGCAGGGTGGCCTCTCGCTCAGCTTCACTCCGAGTTCTTGTTCAGACAGGCGTCTCCAAACCTTCTCCACGTCATCCCAGAATGTCACTGCCCCAACTTCCACCGGGAAAGTAAAAGACAAAATGCTCCTGTAGGTCTGGCTTCCTCCCACAGTAGAACAGTCATCACGACTCACCCCAAACACGACCAGAGTGCATTTGGGGTATCCCACAACAGTAGAAATCACCAAACGGAGAGACCAGCCCTGCACTGTCCAGGGATAACATCTGAGATCCGGGTGCAGATTCCTGGCACCACGGAGCCATCCTGCACGGGGAGGGTGCTGACCCACTGCTGCTGCAGCGCATCTCCAAAACCTTCCGGATCACCACTCCACTGACGTGCCAGTGCTCCTCACTCCCAGTGCTCCTCACTCCCAGGGCTCCTCACTCCCAGTGCTCCTCACTCCCAGGGCTCCTCACTCCCAGGGCTCCTCACTCCCAGTCCCTGCAGCTGCACCGGCAGCGCCGCCTCCTCCAGGGATCCGGAGCGTTTGACTCAGGATTCGGACTTGGAAGTGAAACGGGGTGTTCTTACTTCCCAGATAAATTACAGCAGAGAATCAATGGATTTTTCCAGACCCTGAGGCACAGAGGAAGGTCGGTTGCAGTAATTGCATTTGCATTGATTTATATTTGGATTCTGTTTGGGGTTTTGCTGGGTTTCGAAAGGAAATGGTTTTAATGAGGACAAAAATAATGGGAGAGCCGGTTTAAAATACAACCCTCAGATATCCCAGAAACCTTCAGAGGGAAGAATCTCCCATTGGAGAAGGTGTGCTGCTCCCCACAGGACTCCAAGGCAGGAGTTCCTGCATCCCTGCAGTGTGTGCACACCTGGAAACTCCGTGGAGGGGAAGAGAGATGAAAAACAATGAGATTTTCACATGTGCCTCTGGCTTAGCTGAGACTCTACAAATATTTCCAAGGGTTGGTGAAAATTAGGACAATTTTACCTCCTTGTAAGTATTAACTGAGTTACCAGTTTGTTTTTCCAAATAACGTCTGCACTGGAATGAGACCTTTTCCAACTGATCCTTTATGGGAAACTCCCCAAAATTATGTTGAAATAGTTAGAACTATCTTTGGCACTGATTATGGCATTCTGGAACATTTTTCACTGTCCTTGTTACTTAATTTAAAGACTAATTTTTGGTAAAATCACAAAAGTGAAATACTAATTTCTTTTGCTTCAGGACAAGATTTCCCAAAGAAGGAAATTTCTGTAGCTTTGAATCCAATCAGATCTGACAATCCAGATCCGTTTACAGGGGAAATTTCCTTTAAAAAAATAAATAAATCACTCTATACCTTCAGCTGGAATCCGTGGCTGCCGGGGTTTAATTGCTTCTCCTTGTGGCCCTAAAGCCAGGGCAGCTTCAAAGCAAGGGTGGCTTCCATTAAACCTAATTAGCTTTTCCTGCAGCTCCCATGGCAGAGGTGCCAACTGCTGCAGGGAGGTGGTTATGAAAATCAGGGGCACATTCCGAACAAAGACAGAGATTAAACAGCAATTTTAAATGCAGGCAAGTGCCCTCTGTGTACAGGGATGCTCATAGCCCAGATAAACCCCGAAAGCATCGAACAAGGGACCAGCTCCGTGTCTGTTGTTTCCATTCCAACACGCTGGTGTTAAATGTCACTTCAGCAGCGTCTCCAATCCCCTCAATAGCTGGGTACATCCATCCCGTGTGTGCTCCCCCGTTCCACACACGCTGCTCTATTAATGCCAACAGGTGCCCTCAGCCTTTCAGGGGTTGTTCCAAACATCCCACTTTGGCTCCATTTAATCCTGGCTGCTGTGCACACGGTGCTCCCGTGTGAACATGAGGCTGAGAATTAAAACAAGGGAATATTGACTGGGATGATTAAACCTGGGCACAGGAATGCTCATCTGTTCCTTCAGATTGGTTCTGTCACACCTCACCTTAAAAAGGGCATGTGTGAATTAATTTGGGTACTGTAGGGTTTGCAATAAGGGAGATGGCTGTTGGTGTTTAGCTGGAGTACAGTAAATTGAATTCACGGATGAGACAATACAAGACATCAAAAACACCTCGTGCTCACCTCCTGCTGATACGACAAGATCTCATTCAGGAATGGAAAGATGGTTCATTTTCCGAGAGCTGTGGAGAGACACCAGAGGAACTGGACTGAGGACAAGCACGTCCATCCCACGAGCCACAGCTTCCTCACGTGGGGCAGCTCATCCTGGTACAGATCCAACCCCAATTTATGCTTCCCAGTGAGACACCGAAACCAGCCGGGCTGTCCATGGCTGGAGAAACAAACCCTGCTCCAAAGGATCCAGCCTGGGAAGTGAGACGGAGCAGGGCGGAGAGACAAGCAGGCAGGTCAGGCTGGGAGGAGAGGGAGACAGTGGGAAGGAACCCAGGGGCTGGGAGCAGTTCTTAGTGTACGAAGCAATAATCACCATCACAGATGCTTAACTCTAACAGCCTGACAAGATCCCTTTCCTCACATTGGAGCTGTGTTTGATTGCTCCCATACATGTTTCCATCCCAAATCCCCGTTTCGCAATGTCTTCCTGACGCTCCGAACATCCCCCAAGCTCTTTGAAGTTGAAGTTTAATGTGTTTATTGACACCGGTTATGATATTTCAAAACACATGGGCTACAAATTGTTACCATGCACTCCGAGTGTTTACAGTAATCCCTGTATTAAAACAAACTCAGCCTTTCCTGATGATTTTATATCTTCTTGCTGACTCACTTGCCTGTGTTTATTTAAACTCCTGTTGAGGTTTTTTTTTTTGTTGGTTTTTTTTTTTTACTATTCAACATTTTTATAACATTTGAAAAAACCTCCCAACCCTATCTTCAGATTTCATACACTTTTAAAACATTTTGCCTTCATTTTTATGGGCTCCACATGGCCCAAACCTTCCTTTTGAGTTTTCCTTGCACACCTGTGACTCGCAGTCCAGGTTTTTTCCCTGCTCCAGCCCAGAAGGTGTGTGTGAAGATCCCTGTCAGGGCTCAGCCCAGGGATGGGCAGCTCCAGGAGCTCAGCCCAGGGATGGGCAGCTCCAGGAGCTCAGCCCTCCTTGGCCACAGTTTTCCCTCTGGTCTCCACGTGCTGGAGGTGGGCTGAAGGTGCAGCAAGGGGAGATTTTTGGAGTCTGCCCCTTTTCCATTGGACGTGATTCGATCAGATCCTCCTGCCCCTGAGCTGGGCTGGGCTGCTGAGCTCAGGAGGTGTGTCCATCAGTGGGGACACCCTGGCTGCCTGGGCCAGCTGCAGCTCTGAGGGACAGGATGGTGCAAATCGGGACTGGGATGGGGCTCTGCCGCTCTTGGGGTCACACTTGGTCCACGAGCAGCCCGTGCAGCCCCTGGAAGCTGCAGGAAGTGGCACCTGGGAGGGGGTTTGTGGGTCCCTCAGGACCAGGAGCATCCTCCACGTCTGAGCCTCTTGGCCGTGGAAGTTTTCAGGAGAAGCAGCGAAGTGGCATGAAGCAGAAATGGTTTAAAACTCCCTGGTTTAGTGCCTAACAACCGAACAGTCTCGGAAAAGTCCCTGCACAGCACAGGACTCCTCGTCCTACCCCAAGGCCCCCTGAGCACCAAACCCCTCAGTGGGTCGTGGGCAGCTGCACCCACCAGTGCCAGGGAGGGGGGAGCAGGACCCACTGCCACAGTGCCCCCAGACAGGCCCTCTGCAAAGCAAACCCAAACCCACACGTTAACTGGGGCAGGAACAAAAGCACTGAGAAAGGGAGCAAAATAAAACTTGCTAAATAATAATAAAAAAAAAAAGTATCTAAATCGCGGGGGGAATATATTTATTTTATAACTCCTAAAAGATATGGAGGAAGGGAAATTAAATTTCCGAAGTAATTATAAAATGTAGATAAGGCTCCAATCATTGTTCTTTTAAAGGGAACTTAAATTACCGTGTTGCTAAACTGGAGCAGCTTTGGGGGCTCTTCCGTGGTCTTCTGCTCTTCAGATTCACAAAGTCAAACCAGCATCTCCAGGGGTGCCTGGATTTAACAGTATCATCTGAAATGTAATAAACCCTGCGAGTGATGAACAACTGGGAAGGTGCAGGACCCACTAGGACTCAAATTTAATCCCAATGTTTTGGAATTCAGCATCTGAGAACTATTCAGAGCTCACATGTTATTTTCCATGCTGCAGAAAAGCAGATAAGATCTATACCTAGGAAATGCTATAAACTGTGCCTAAACAAAAGTCTTGGTTGAAAAAATACATATTTAAGGTAACAGTCTGGATTATCTGAAAAGGAAGAGAAGTCCAGGAAAATACTTATATTTTTTAATTTTCTGAATGCTCTGAATCAGGTTAAACAATTTCACTAACCTGGGCTCCAATCACCCACCCACAAATGGACCTTTCCCGGGAAATGGAAGAACTGAGGCCTTGCGACTTCACTCTGAATTAAGTCTGCAGCTCTGTGATGCTGCAGTGCCCAGCCCCTAAAGCCCTGCAGCCTCCTCCCACCTCACCTCCTGCCCCTCCAAGGGGCGATTCCGGGCTGCACTGACCCCTCCCAGCACAAATACCAAGGTCTGGCACGAAAACTACACCGGAACAACACTTCTCACCATCCTGATGAGAGCGCTCTGGGACGAGTGGGTGGTACAAAGACACGTCCCGCAGCTGGCCCCAACATCTGCTCCCAGCTGTGGGAGCTGTTCCCTGTCACACCCCGCTCCAGGTCCGAGCAGGTGAGAGCCTCTGGCACAGAAATCAGAGTTGCTGGGAGTTTTGAGGCTGTACAGTGGTAAAAAGGGAAAGCAGGGCTCTCCCACCCTTGGCAAGCCGTTAATTCAGCATTAAATGCACCCTGAGCCGCTCTGGAATCTCACTGTTACTTTGCAGAGCCCAGTGCCACGAGCTCCGTGTTCCGAGGGCTGTGGGACCCGGGCTCGGGAGCAAACTGCTAAAAGCTGTGTCTGAGGTATGAAAGCGCCAAGTGGAAAGCATTCCCATGGAGTGTGCGGGATCCCTGGAGCCGGGCCAGTGCCTCAGGTCAAAACCCAGTCACATGTCCCGGGAGCTGGTCCGGAGCATCCTCCGGGGCCAGCCAAACAAACAGCCCGGGAGCCCCTGGCCAAGGGCAGCTCCAGCTGGCACCCCGGCACAGCGGGGGCAGCTTGGGGGGTTATGAAAAGTTTACTAATGAGAAACATTTCGGGACGTGGTGCCAGTGGTTCTGCCTGGAGGAAGAGCTGCAATGGCACGAGAATGTGTAACTTTGGTGGAAAGTCTGAAACGGCCCCACACCCCGAGAGCTGCCTCGCTTTCGTACATCCCAACAGTTCTGAGCATCAGGGAAGTTGTCTGCCTGCTCTAAATATGTTTACATTGTGCTTTCTAAATATTTGAAGCCATCGATGAAATTAAAGACAACTTTCAGGATGTTGTGCTCCTCAGTTATTTCGTTCCTTTGGGTTTGCAGGACCAGCTCTTCTTTTGTAAACAGGAATTTGATACAGCAAAGGGCTGTGAGAGCCCTGAGCAGCCAGGGATCCTCAGCAAACAGTTTTGGCAACCAAGAGAAATCTCTTTAGCTGATTTCACCGAATTCCTCTTGGGAAATAATCAGCTGTTTCGAGTCCTGAGGAGGAAGCACTTGCAAACTTGTTTTTCCCCCAGCACAGACAGTCAGTGATCAGCTCGATCTCAAACACCCCCTTGGATGCAGAAATCACCACCAAAACCTCACTGACAGATGATAAAGCAGCAAATCCCAAGAGAAGCTTCCTCTCTGGTGGTCTGATGGGAGCAATTCCAGGCAGCACTGCCAGGACTCTGCATCCATCCTCGCCGGGAGCCAATATCTGGGGGCAGAGCAGTGTCTGTACCAGTGCTATCCATCACTGTGTTTGCCATATTTCCCTTTTCTTTCCATAACTCCTGGCTTCACTCATGTCTGGGTGTTTTCTAACTAGCCTCAAGGCAATAAATCAAAGCTGTCAGCATTGGAAGAAAATTAATGTGAGAAGTTGTTCCAAAGGCCACCAGCCTTTCCCTCCTCAGTGTGTGCTCAGCTAATCCAGGATTCCTCAACAGCTTTCAGTGTTTTCCTATTTTCACAAGGTTTTGAGACTCTGGGTGTATTTTTTCTGAAGGGTGGCTCTGACCCACACCAGGTAAGGGGCCAAATTCCTGGAGTTTCTTTAGGTTTCAACGAGAAGTGAGGATGCTCAGCACAAACCTGACCCTGGGCCATCTCTGGCCAAGCCACAAGCAAAACCCAGATCCTGAGCTGGAAAACATCAGGGTCTGAATGTGGGCTGAACTTTTCACGAAGGAAAAGGCCAAATGATTAGAAACCAATCCCGTTGCTGTGCCCTGGTGATGACGCTGGTTGAATTATTCATTGGGAGTTATTTATCCCAGGAATGTGGCTGGCATTCCACACGAATACATTACGTGCAAGTTTTGATTTCTTGTTTCATTACTCACTCTGCTCTGCACCGCTCAAACCCCAACCTCTTCATCTCTGAAAGTCTCTTTTCCAAGTCTGAGAAAAAGAACACTTGGGACACAACCTTCAGCTGATCTGATCCAGCAAACACCTCCCTGGGAATGGGCAGCCTGGCAGCTCAGGCATTTTCCTGGAGCTCTGGAAAAAGCAATGTTCTTACCCTATTCAGCTGCAGATGAACTCTGTAACCCTGGGCAAATCACTTTGTTCCCGCACCTCTGGCTGCACATTTATAAAATGGACATGGTATTTCTCTGTAAGATACTGTAAGGCCAGATATGTTAAATTGCCTAGTTACTATGGAAACAGGAAAAGCACCTAATGCAGATGGATGAGTGCAGGAACAGATCCACCTGGCTGAAAAATCATGAGCAATTGGGAACTTCATTAGGTAAAATCATGGTGTAATCAGAAGGATCGTGGTAGTCACCAAAAATTCCTTTAATAAAAAGTAACTAGAGTATGTCCTGGTTTCAGCTGGGATAGAATTAATTTCTGCTCCGCTTATTGGATTTGTCTCTGGATAGAAACCGAAGGGTTTCCCTTGAATATTCTCAAACCCTTGCATTTAATTCTTTTGTTTAGATTTGGATTGGGATGTTTAGGTAGCAACTCAAATTCTTTTTGTACCAAACAAAGATCATTAAAACCAGAAGAGTGATTGCAAAATCAGCCCAGAAGTCTGAAGTCTGGGACATATTGAGAAAGAAGTTTAATTCCAAAACCAAAATCTCAGGAGCCACTTAAAGAGAAAGTACCAAGCAACTGCTGAAGACATCCGTGGTAGTTTTTCCTCCACTGAGAGATGACTGTTTAATCATATCCCCTCAAAACACTGCTGCTCATGTATTTGGATCACACTTCACCTGCTTAGCCAGATATCCCGAGGTAGCTCAGAGCTTTTTCCAAGCACACATGGAGCAAGGACTCCAACACCCAGGCCAGTGTGTGCCTGTTAATCCCTGTTAAGCCAATGGGGAGAACCCACTTGTTTCTTTTACTGACGCCCTAAATAAACACGAGATTCACTTTCTCAGTCCTCAGCATCTGATGGATTTGGTTTTCAGAAGGGTGTTTCAAACATGGAAGTTCCCCCCTCCTGCAGCACCGCCAGCTGTTATAATTTGGAGGTATTTCAAACTTCAGACCTTGAGCTACTCCCCGTAAGCCCTCCCAAATTATCCAGGTCTTCGACGTGAAAAGTCATTATGTGCAAAGGCTCCTGGTAGCAGCACTTACTGAAGTGAGGCTGCTCAGGTCTGGGAGTTTGAAAATGGGTTTGCCACTGACATGGCTCGTGGGCTCCAGCCGCGCCTCGCTGGGTAAAGCACTCAGGGCTTTTCAGCGCAGCCGGCCCCGCTGGCTCCGGGAGGGAAAGCCATGGAGCTGCTGGCAAGGGAAATGCTAATAATGAAAGCAGGAATCGGGCCTCTGGAGCCAGGAATAAACGCCTACAGGGTGACAAGAGCCTGCAGAAACAAAGCAGAGCGGAGCCTCGTGCCGCGGGATGCCACGGGGACAGTGATTGCAGCAGCATCACCCCCGTGACCGTCACCACCCGGAGGGATCCCACAGCCAGACCACTCAGCAAAGCTCCCCAGAGCCGAGGCTCGGCCAGGACACTGCTCCACACACACCACAGAGGAAAGGCCCTCACCCAAACACTGGAAAACCAATGCTGTGCTCCAAGAATTTGCTCTGGGCATCCCAAAGAGTTGTGTTCCTCCCTCGATGGGAAGCCCTTCACCTCCAGTGAAAGTGAGGGGTGCTTCCCTTGCATAACAGGCATCACAGGTCCATACTGATGTCAAAAGCAAGACCTCTAAACGTGTAGATTTTTGGCGAGAGGTGGCCTCATTTGTGCCATAAATTGTTTTTAAATAGAGATATTGGTTGTGAAAGACAACAGCAGTGGTGGTGACTCTGACCTTGGACTGCACATTGCAACCCAGATCCTCAAAATGCTTTCCAACAACTACCTCCTCCTGTCATTCCTCTTCCAAGAGGATTATCAGCTGCTTAATTATAGTGAAAAAAATTAATAACGCAAATACTTCACTGATAAACACCCTCTGCACAAGTCCCTGGTGTCCCCCCGGCATCAGCAGATGATACACTTCAATAGAACCCTGTGTGCAGTGGTGAATTAACTTCATTCACTGTCAACCTGGTCCCTCTGACAGGGAAATAACTTCATTCCCTGCCGTGCAGCTGTCGGGTTCCACCTCCTTGTTCACCCAGGGTAAGACTATCCTGCCCTCCCTGTCCCTATCCTGCCCTCCCTGTCCCTATCCTGCCCTCCCTGTCCCTATCCTGCCCTCCCTGTCCCTATCCTGCCCTCCCTGTCCCACACAGGGGCNCCCCCGTGTCCCTATCCTGCCCTCCCTGTCCCTATCCTGCCCTCCCTGTCCCTATCCTGCCCTCCCTGTCCCACACAGGGGCTGAGGGAAGTGATTCCACAGCAACAGCAAACGAATGAAAGGAGGCTTTGAGCACATCAAAGGGAAGTGTGCTGCCATCGGGGACCATCAGCACGGGCTGCACCACCAGCAGGGATGGCACTGTCCCCAGGGCACGGCACTGTCCCCAAGGGATGGCACTGTCCCCAGGGCACGGCACTGTCCCCAAGGGATGGCACTGTCCCCAGGGCACGGCACTGTCCCCAAGGGATGGCACTGTCCCCAGGGCACGGCACTGTCCCCAAGGGATGGCACTGTCCCCAGGGCACGGCACTGTCCCCAAGGGATGGCACTGTCCCCAGGGCACGGCACTGTCCCCAAGGGATGGCACTGTCCCCAGGGCACGGCACTGTCCCCAAGGGATGGCACTGTCCCCAGGGCACGGCACTGTCCCCAAGGGATGGCACTGTCCCCAGGGCACGGCACTGTCCCCAAGGGATGGCACTGTCCCCAGGGCACGGCACTGTCCCCAAGGGATGGCACTGTCCCCAGGGCACGGCACTGTCCCCAAGGGATGGCACTGTCCCCAGGGCACGGCACTGTCCCCAAGGGATGGCACTGTCCCCAGGGCACGGCACTGTCCCCAAGGGATGGCACTGTCCCCAGGGCACGGCACTGTCCCCAAGGGATGGCACTGTCCCCAGGGCATGGCACTGTCCCCAAGGGATGGCACTGTCCCCAGGGCACGGCACTGTCCCCAAGGGATGGCACTGTCCCCAGGGCATGGGTCGGGCAGCACTGTGCTGCTGCTTCTTATCCTTGCTGTCCATTACAATATATTTGCAGTAGTCAAAACTCGTATGAGCTGTCTTTCTCTTCCCAACCTGAAAATTGTCCTTCCCAAGCACTGATTTTTTCACCCCTCACCCTGACCTTGCAGACCGGAGGTTAATAAACTCAGCCCAGGGAATCCTTGTCAAGAAGGCACCTAATTTCAGGAATAAAGACAATTTGGGAGGAAATCTGGTCTGGGATATTCGGATTGGAAATTAAAATCTGCAGTTACACCTTACAGCGTTGCAAAGACTTCTTACCAAAGGGACTGGGAGCTCTTCATTAAACGCAGCAATGAAAAATCTAATTTTTCTTTTTTAATTATTATTTGTGGGTGTTTTTTTCTCTCTAGCAAAACTGGCCTAATGGTGGGAGTAATTACACTGTAATGCCTGCACTGCTGGTTGAACCAGGCGAACTCCCCCTCACTCCAGGAGCGTCCCACTGCCAGCAGCAGCCACGGAACAGCCGCGACAATGGGGAGGATTTTACAGCTCACTGTGTGATTTGATCTCTATAAACCTCCCAGAATACCGACTGTAGGGCAGTAAATCATCTCCAACATTATTATCTGCCCATCTGGGAGCAGAGTGCAACCACTAAGACAATGCAAGAAGTCTGGGCCCCTTTCAGCACCCAGAGAGGGGGAAACTGCTTGGTCGGATTTGATTAATTCAGCAATTCAACAGCTCAATCCCACTCCAGCAGGGACGGCACTTCCCACCCTCTGCCTTCCTCACAGTTCCCAGGGCTCAGGGGGTTTTATTCTCTTTAATTTTCACTTATATTTCCAAACGGTTACTGCCCGAGTGTGGTTGGCTGGTGGGTCCAGTCCCTGCGAGAGAAGGAACTGGTTCCAGAGGAAAAACTCAACGTTTTCCAAGTTCCCATCGGACTTGGTTCCCAGCCTGGCTTTGGTGAAAAGCCTTCTGCACTCCCCTCCTGCAAAAGCCCTTCTGGATTTGCTGGCTCAGAACTGGAGCAGGAAAGTGTAAGAGGAATGGCTTTAAGCTGAGAAGGAATTCCTCCCTGTGAGGGTGGGGAGGCCCTGGCACAGGGTGCCCAGAGAAGCTGTGGCTGCCCCTGGATCCCTGGAAGTGCCCAAGGCCAGGTTGGACGGGGCTTGGAGCAATTCCTGTTGCTGGCCATGGTACAAAGAGCTCATGAGTGTGGTAAACCATAATTATCTGTATTTTTCAGCACAAAAATCAGCAAAACGAAAGCTAAGGCAGTGACAGTGACTGTCAGCAAGCTGCCCATAATCAGGTTTTTTTCTTTCCCTACACACACCTACAACAGCATTAGAGCTAAATAAAAGTAACAGAGCTCACCAAATCTATTCAAAGCATCATTTATTTTAGAGCCTCTGAATAATTTTCTGTAGGCTTCATCAATTCATATACTCAGATATTAATTATCTAAACTGGTTACCTGAATCCAAGCCAGTTCTTTGGCTACAAGCCTATAGTGTTTCCCACATTCTTTAGAATAAAAGGAGAAATTTACTGGTTTTATACTGAGCTGCTTTTAAACCAAAGTTTTTTTTGTATCAAGAAAGAGAGCAACTTTGAAACACCTCCCCACTGCCCCCCGATTCCTTGCTGCCATTAATGGCTTTGTACCAGCCCTTTTGGAGAAGATTCTTTTTTGATACATTGAGCCACAAAACTGAATTGTCTTTGGGTAAACGTGCACAGTTCCTCCCGTTCCCTTACAAAGCTGGGGCTGGCTGACAAGTCCCCCTTTTCCCAGACTCAGTGCAGGTCCCTTTGGGGATGCCCCTCCTGGAACCCACCCGGGTCTCACCTCTGCAGCCCCACACCTGAGCTGCGGTAGGTCGGGAGAGGGGCCTTTCTTTCACCACATCAGTCCCCAGCCCTCCTCCAATGTCACATCTTTTCAACGCCCCTGACGGGCCAAAGCACCCCCTGGCTCTGTCCGTGCCAGGAGCTGGGGTGGCTCTGCTGGGAGCTCAGCTGTGCCAGGCTGCCGGCTTGCTGTGTTTGGGACACTCAGATCGCCCCGAGGGGGTGGGTGCCCTCTGTCTGGCACAGCAGCAGCTGGGGCTCACAGTGCCTGTACATCCCCCCTGCATTTAGCCTGTACATCCCCCCTGGATTTAGCCTGTACATCCCCCTGGATTTAGCCTGTACATCTCCCCTGGATTTAGCCTGTACATCCACCCCTGGATTTAGCCTGTACATCCACCCCTGGATTTAGCCTGTACATCATCACTGGACCTGGGGGGGAATGGAGCAGCCTCCTCACCAGCCAGAGAGTGTGGCCTCGCTCCCACTGCCTGAAATCCAAGTTTTCCAGCCCCGCAACAGCTCCCAGCACAGCCCTCTGTGTTCCAAACAAGCTGAAACGGGGGATATCTTGGGGCTGTTCTCCCTGCACCATACCCACATCCTCGGCTGTGCCTCACCAGGGCGGCGGGGAACACACTCCCATGGCTGAAAAGCCCCTTCATTCACTTCCAAAGCCAGAAGAGACCAAGTTCTCAAAATAAAAACCAATACAAAACCACAGATTTGAAAGCAGGGGCCAGAGCCATCTCCTGCTCTTTTCCTGCTTGCAATGCCCCTTTGGATTTTGACTGAAACAGCATCTTATCCTCGCAGCCAGTTTCAAATATATACCAGTATACACATACATATATATGTAAATATGTTCCAGTTCTAAGTAGCAGCTACTGAGGTAATATTTGCCTACACAGACCCATAAACTGCCCCTAGTGCCAGGTGTACCATAATATAAATTCCTCTCTGCTCTGAGTGGTTTTGGTACTCCTGCTACTATCAAATAGCTCACACATCCTTAAGACAAAACCAATTTGTTATAGAAAAACCCCAGAACGTTTTTATTCTTAGCATAAAAAGCATCGTATTCTCAATATCCCAGAGCTTGCCCAGGCCAAACACTGCCACGAGAGAAGGTCCATGGCTGGGAGTGGCTGTGCTCTGCCACAGCAGGTACCAAAAGCAAGCCAATCCCCACCTAACACTCACCAGGACTGGGGATTTATTCAGCCTAATCTAACCTGAATGTCTGTTTGCAATGTAAGTGAATATCTAAACAGATTATTAAATGTAACAGCAAGAGCTTTTTTATGAAAATCACTGGGATTATTCGAACACTGGAAGAGAAGAAAGTAGAGAAGAGTGTTTCAGTAACATGATCTGCCAAAACAGGACGGAAACTCTTTAACAGCACCTTGCCAGAAACAATGCAGGGCTGAGTCTGCTTTAAACAAGATGATTTTTCAGAATATTGTTACTGACTTTTTGTATAGTGTTAGTGAGGTTTGTGTACACTAATAAAAAATGAAAGCTGCTATTAAAAACAAATCAATGGACTGGACCTGGTTTTGATCACACCAGAGCTGGCCATTTGCATCGGTATTTGCAGCATCTGTTCCAATTAAGACTTGTTTTCTAGTTTAAAGATATTAGTCCAATCACTAGTGTTCTGTTGAGAACATGAATAGAGCATTGTTCTGGCAGAATGTAGTTAAACAGACTCCACAGACTCTATTAAACAGCTTTGCTACCCAATTAGAATGGGAAGGAGTCAGGCAGACATGGCTGCACTGGGTACCCTCTGTTCCACATGGATTTTTATGGATTCATAGTCAATGAAAACAGCTAACGTGGAACATGTGTTGGGAAAACCCAGACTGCAGGCTGGCTTGGAGCGTGGCAAATGGAGCATCAGGCCCTTTATTGCTGGGATTTAATGGACACTGAACTTAATCATTGCAGGGACCGGGTGTAAAACAATGCCCGGGGATGGCACCGTCTCCAGCCACTTCAAATGGGCCGCTGCCAGAGCAGCACTGTGGAAATCCCCCAGCACCACAGGCAGAAATCACTCCAAAGGCTCGGCACGGGGGAGCCTCAATCCCAAGAAACGAATCCATCCTCACCCCAAACCCTTTCTCTCCAGTGATGTCCCTCACTAACACGCAGCCGGGACGTCCGGGCTGAGGGTGATGCCATGGGCAGTGCCCACGACATTTTGGGCTCAATCTCCGACCCCACCAACTCCCGTTGCATGTGCAGAACGTTCGTCCACCTCGGGCCCTGCCCAGTGCTCCAGCTCTGCTGGGGGAAGGGACTGGCCTGGATTCCCTCTGGGCTCCCAGCCCTGAGCCAGGCTTGGCCAAGCCCTGCAGAGGCAGCAGGGACTGGCTGCCCCAGCCCCACGGGCAGCTTTAGGGCATGTGCAGGGAGGTGTTCCTTGTGTCCCTCTGCAGTTTTAGAAGGCATTCCACAGCCACCAGTGTATCCAGGCCGGGCTGCTCTGACTGCAGCTAATTAGCTCTTGTGGCTTTGATGGATGGATTGATTCTGCAGTTAAACAGAGATAAATTAACTGTCCATCTAAACACAGTTTAAGTGAGGAGGGAATTCTGATTAGAATGTTATTTCATGCAGTGCTGCTCTTCCTTCTCAGCCAATGCTGGAAACCTCTCACCTCCCTTGCAGAGGAAGCCCATGGAGCCGACTCCAGACCTGCAGAGCTCCCCAGGAATTCAGCAATCCTGAGGAGAACACACTTGGGTCAGGCTGTGCCCTTGGCACAAACCCCTGATGCCGCAGTGATCTCTACAGGCTGAAGAACTGGCCCATGGAATTGAATGTTCTTATGCTTTCAGGAGCATCTGAAATGTATTTTATTCTGAAACCCCTTAGAATGCCCAAAACCCACCAAAAAGTTCAATTTTCTACTCACTCTAAAGAACGTTTATGCTAAAATGCCTTTTCTTGTCCTGAAGTGAGAAATACCTATACATGTTTTTAAAGGGGGTGATTGCAGAATTAATGAAAAAATCTTTAACAACTGTGATAAGGGCTTAGAGAATGATGGGGTTTGTTAAAACTGGAGTTCCTTAAGGTGCAAATAGTTTAGAAAAATAAATACAGCCATCACCTCAATACGTTAAACAAACAGGCATCAAGCAAGATGAA
Source organism: Cephalopterus ornatus (assembly GCA_013396775.1). Lineage (NCBI taxonomy): Eukaryota > Metazoa > Chordata > Aves > Passeriformes > Cotingidae > Cephalopterus > Cephalopterus ornatus. The sequence goes on from VZRE01001164.1 coordinate 801,884, forward strand.
TTGTGGATCATTTCATATAAATATTAACTTTTGAAGCTTTCCAAAACTGACAAAACTAAGGCAACAGAGAATGTCCCTTTACTTGCATCCTCATACACTCAGCAGTCCTGGAATGGGACCAGGAGGGGAAAGGAAACAAAAACAAGCAAATGCGAAGTGAGAAATAGCACTTAACATTTCTGCAGACGTGGCCAAGGAAAGCTGGCACAAGGATGGACTTCCCTGGGTGCCTCACCTCTTCAGGAAGGTACAGTGCTCCACCTCTCCCCCCAGCTCCACGAGCCTTTTCTCCAGGTCCCAGGAGGATTCTCTGGCACTTGTTTGCTGTTGTGAAGCATCTGCTCTGTAGAACACACCCAGCTTTGCTCTGTGCCACCAGTGTCCTGAAGGGAGAACACTCAAAGGGACCAACATGCCCCCAGGAGAGAAAACCAGGTAAAAGTAAAGCACAAAGGGAATTCTCTCACACACACAAAGCACATTTCTTTTCATCTGCCTTTTTTTTTTGGTTTTTAACTTCAAGAACCTTAATGAGGCTTAGTCCCACCAAGGAGAGCCAAGGGTAGGAGATTTTTCTGTTCTGTTGAAGAGGCTGTAGATACATTAAAACTAATTACTCCTTGTTTTATGCTCCAGTAGGATGAGAAATTCCCTTTAAGTTGGGATGGGAATTAATGCCAGTGGACAAATTTTACTGAGTGAGAAGAAAGCAGCGGGCAGCATCCAGTCGTGAGCTCTTTCCAGTTTTTTGAACACTTCCAGGGATGGTGACTTCCCTGGGGAGCCTGTTCCAGTGTTTAACCACTCTTACAGTGGAGAAATCTTTCCTAATATCCAACCTGAACCTCCCCTGGCACAGCTCGAGGCCGTTTCCCCTTGTCCCATCAGCACCTTCCTTGGGAGCACAGGCAGGTTTGTGCATCAGCCCCAGAGCTGCCAGAGGGAATCACTTCCATTCCTTGGGAGATTTGAAAGCGATATTTTGAGTTTGCAAAAAGCACTTCCAAGCTCGGAATGCAAATTATTATTATTAATAGGACATTTTAGCCTGTCTGGGTAAACTGTGCAAACAGCAGCGGTATTACCCAGGGCTTCTCATGTTTGTGCACTACAAGCAGATCACCTTACTCTCTGTAAGCAAGGAACTATGCCTTTATATCACATTTGGCCTTTTTTTCGTCTTTCCAAAGCTGTTTAGCCTTTTGTTATTATTTTAACTGTTTATTTCTTTAACAGCTCATTATTTTCAGTGGGCTCCTGTGTCTCATTACACACAGCTCAGCTTTAAGAGGAAATTTGTCCTTTATACAGCTTTATTCTGCCTAAAAACATAATCATAAGTGTTTTCTCCTCTGATAGTCATCTTTATAAAGACTATTCTGTGCTTTATGTTAGAATCCTTTTGTAAGAAATGCTTTACTCGCTCGAAGAGAACCAGAGAAAGTCGCAAATCACTCCAGAAGATATTTTTGATCTGTTCTGATTGAACCTGTGTGCAAGAATTTTCATTCAACGCCAGTCTGGGGGGTTGAAATTCTTTCATTGCTTATATTACCATAGCTATTGCTACAGAGCAGAAGAACTCGGATGAAGGGAGGAGGGTGAGGCCAACACTGACCCAGACAGACATGAGGGAGGATCCACCACCTCCTGTGTGTTTGCTGACTCCCAGAGAACAGAATTCTCACCACTTGTGTCTGTCCCCCAGCGGGCAACATCCAAGCATCAAAGGAGTCTCTGCAGATCACAAACCAGAGGTACCTCTTTCTACAGCAGTGCCACCAAAATCCCAGTGTCCTACAGCATCATTAGGGGTGAGCTCTTTGCTCTGGCCCATCTCCCTCCTTTCCCAAACAGCTCTCACAGGTGTGGGGTGCTTGGAGCAGGCTCTGACTAAAAGAACAGCTCAGCCAAGACACCCTTGCAAAAGAAAACTGGTTAAAAGAGAAAAACAGTCCTCAAAGAATTTGGGAAACTGATTTTCAGCCCAAACAAATTACACAGAGAAAGAGGGGCTGGGCAGGGCAAGAGGGATCAAAAACTGAGCCAAGCTCTGGGACCACAGAACTAGCCGGAGCTCTCGGAGCCCGGCCAGCGCAGCATACGAATGATTGCCCAGACAGATCCAGAAGTGACACATCACCCTCTCCCTGCCTCACTCGCGGCAAACCCACAGCAAAGAGTTCTTTTTTTTTTAAACTTGTAATGGCCCAGAATTCCCAGGAAAGCAGCGAAAGGAGCCGAAGCAAGAGGAGCTGAGGCGGTCGAACAGAACATCGCGGCAGCGCCCCGCATTTAAACACCTCTCCGAGCCCTTCAGTTCCCAAAGGTGATCCCAGCCAGAGGCAGCCCCTTTGCCCAATTCCTTCTGCCCAAATAGAAACCCAGGAAAAGCTCTGACCTGTCAGCCCCACTAACCTTTTTCCTTCTTTTTATTTTTTTTTTAATTTAACATACCTCTCAGATATTCAGCTCCTCACAAAGGAGGCAAGTCTCTGCCTGGCGTTTTTTTGGAAGGAAAATGTGGCATGCACCTATTTTGTTTCATTCTGTGCCAGGACCTATAAAGTTACTGTGGGCTGCAACTCCTGCCAAGTTCTAAAGGTGACAGGGCAATGGGCACCCAAAGGACGCTTCTATCAATGCCCTTTTATTTCCCTCTCTTTCCCCTTCCACCAAACCTTTTTTTTCTAATAGAATTACTCTTATCTGCAAGTGATTTAAACTCTAAGGTTTACAGAAGATTTAAAGAGTGCGAACACAGTTGGAATGTTTTAAACTAACAGTACAAGTTGCATTTTAAGAAAATAATTAACTCCCAGGGGAGGTGCGGTTCTTGGAGTAATGACAGATTCAAGGCTGGCTTTCCCTATATGGAGTTTCCAAATAATAAAATATCTTCGGTTCCCTACTGGTGTCAGATGAGAACCTGTTAGTGTGCTAGTTGCTGGTGGACTGTCATGGGTTTGGGGGTTTTTTTGGTGGTGTGTTTTTTTTTTTTCAGTGGGCCATTAGTGTTTTAAAGACACAGTGCGCAGTGGGTAACCTCACATGCAAAGCTGGAGCACAAAGCGCTGTAAATGCACTGAGTTTGTGTGTTTACAGCCTTTCCCCATCCCTCCTTCTTGCTGAAAAAAAAAAAAAAGTATTTTCCTCTTATTTTTGTAATCTTAATATCTCTGTTCTTGCTGAGGACTTCTCACAGCCACAGACAAGCCCTGAAGGAGCCCAGCCCACGGCACCCAGCCCAGTCCAGGTCCCACTCTCCCTCGTGTCCAGTGCGAGTGGTGACACAGCACAGCCCCCTGCCAGGGCACAGGAACAGATGCAAACGCCCCTTCTTTAAAAGGAGAGTGCTCATTACTGGAGGACAGGCTGCTAAGAAGCAAGATCCGGCAGTGAGAAACTCCCAGGCAAAGCAGCTACTTCAGTAGGGCTCAAGAAGTGAAGATCCTCTGTAGGACACTGCCACGACCTGAGAGCTGGGGCAAAACTTAGGGTTGCTTCTTATTTGATCTGTGACATCTCCATTTGAACTGTGCTCCAACAGGCACAACAACTGATTTTAAATACCGTGGTCCGCCAGGCAACCGAAGGATGGCACAGAGGTTTAGGCAGAGATGAGAATAACTTTATAAAAACCAGAATGGCTGAAACAACACAGGCAGATTCACTATGACTTGTGCACAAATCCTAAGCCAACGCACTTATTACAGACCTACACTTTAGGAGTGCACTATTTTATCCACATAGCCCAAGCCTTCTCTTTGTAAAGTAGGAGTAACTTAATGTATAATATACACGAGCTTCTCGAACGCATTGAATCTTTATCTATGAAGTTAAATCTCCTGTCACCTATTCCTGTCACTTATTTTGCCCAGTGAGAAAATCAGATGGTCACAGTCACAGTTCCGTAGTGTTTTGTCATGAAGTTCATGACACACAAGCACAGTCGTGTGTGTAGCTCCCGAGGAGGTGAAAGGAGCCGCCCGGATCGATGAGTATCAGCCCTGTCCCTGTTACTCACAGCTCTCCTACTGGAGTCTGAGGCTCAGCAACACACAGGCACAAGCCTGTTCTCAACAACGCCCTCAGCCTCCCAGGGACAGTGCTTTCCACAAATTTAATTACTTGCAAAACCTTTGGTCATTAACACCCAACCTAAATTCTACTGCAGGTCACAGGCTATTAAAAAAATGAAGTGTCCATGCTCCCCAAACAATGATTTGTTTAACTGGAGCTTTGATTAAATCCGAAGCCACAACAGCACAGGAATCCTATTGCTAATGTCCTCACCCTGTTACAAAGCCTGCCAGGAACCCCACCAGGGAATTAATTCTTCCTGAGTCTTTGCTTGATGCTTCATGGTCCCTTCTTCAAGGCCAGGCTGGATGGGGCTGGAACAACCCAGCCCAGTGGAAGGTGTCCCTGCCATGGCAGGGGGTGGAACAGATGGTCTTTAAGGTCCCTTCCAACCCACATCATTCTGTGATTCTATGATTCCACGCTGCTTTCCATCCACTGAGTGTCTGTCAATGTGTATTTGTGGGCCAAAACATCTAACCCCCACGAGGAAACAAGGTGAGCCACGTGGTCATTGTCAGTGATAAACACCCCAGAAAGCACCTCTGGGCTCTCTGGACGTTTATTCATCACCTGTACAAGACCCTGTGGTGCTGAAGAGCAGCTTTAGGGGCACAGGAGCAACCCCATGGATGGAGGCAGGGCTTTGTTCCCTCCCTTGGGCAGGAACAGGCTCTGTCAGGGGCACAGTCAGCTGGGGCTCCCACGTTCCCTACACCTTCCTGGCTCAAGGCAGCCCAGGCCCTGGGTCTGGCTCTCCTGGAACAACCTGGCTGGAGACTGACACGTGGCCAAATGGGAGTGTGTGTACTCACAGGGGCAGAGCCTCCCCGGCTGCTGCAGGAGGGATGTTTTATTGCTTTCATAATATTTTCCGGGTTTTGAAACACAAACCACATGTTGAATATTTTTTTTCAAAATTTACACATTGCACTTGCTGGAGACTGTTCATTCCAGCACCCATGGCCCCAGACCCTTCCCAAAAACGAGGAGAGGGAGGAGAGGGAGACACACCAAAATCTGCTGCCACAGCTCTGGAACAGCCCTGCTACCGAGGCCCAAAATCCCCGGGTGCACTCCTGCCTACTTGGATTTTACAGGGCAATTAAGAGTTAATTTGGATTATCTTGTCATCAAGGAAATCATCAACACCCAACCAAAGGACAGAAGCTGGACAGCTTGCTGCAGGTGGAAGGGGAGGGAACGCTGGGAGCCAAGCTCACCCGGGGGGGAAAACCCTTGGGCAGCTCCACCACAGCTCAGTTTGGCCACGGGCAGAATAAGCTCCTCTCAGAGACTGAGTAGTTGGATCCATTCCTCACAATCCAAGGGAAATAAAGATCCTCACTGGATCTTTATGTGGTGCTTCCACACAGAGGCAGGGTGGGAATGCTCCTGGAGTCGCCAAGCCCCTCCCTGACGCTTTTTTATTGGTGCCAATAAATCCCATAAAGAATGCCCTATTCTCATTATAGAAAATGCTGACCCGTGTAGTGATCAATTGGAATATTGGGGAGTCATGTCTGCTGTGACATATTTTAAGGAGCAGAAGCTCTGTGTTCCCCAGGCAGGTACAGCCCACCCTGCACTGCCTTCGTTAGGACTCATTTTAATGGAATAGTAAGCCAAAAATAAACACCAAACTCGCATAAAGGGCCCATATTTGTGTGTCAGGGCTACTCTAACACGACACTTTTGCAGCCACCTCTCCTCACTCTCATTTCCTTGCAAGAAGAAGAGTACCTGGCACTTTTGACCCAACTCCCGCCACGCTGCAGCATCCCCAAAACACTCCAGTTGTTGTCAAAGGCAGACTTGGATCCCTGCAGTGAGGGAACGCTCCCTGACAGATGAACAGCATCACCTAGGGGCCACAGATCAGCACCGGGACCCACACACAGGGCCAGGGAGCTCGGGGGATGCTGCTCCCGAGCAGGGCAGCACCACGGGAGGAGCCCAGGGTTTGGCCCTTGTTTGATGCAACACACTGTGCAATGCCCGATACCACAGCAACGAAATGCAGCCCAGCTGGTTCAGCAGCACGGGTCCTCTTTGCCTTGGGGATTTTGCAGCAGGTGCAATTACGCCAGACCAAAGGAAGCAACCCAGAGCCTTTGCCCTGGAGCTGGAGGGAGGCACAACACCTTGTCCACAGGGTGCACAGTCACAGTAACATCGTGACAGAACTTATTTAAAAAGCCTCCAGAGATCTGGCCAGTGGGAATATGAAACAACCAAAAGGGAGCTGGCCTCCCCTGTGCCCCCTCAGTCCCGGTGTCACCAGCCCCTGTCCCCCAAGGGGACACCTAAATCACCAAGTGTTCTGGGAGAAAAGGCATTCACAGCAATAAACACACCCCCCGAATGCACACACTCTCAAATCAGTAAAAAATCCCCCCCGATGCCCAGTCCAGCTCAGCACAGGAGGCAAAGCAGCTCTCAGGCCCCAGCTCTCAGGCCCCAGCTCTCAGGAGCAGAGCTACTGCTTGTCTGTCTATTTAAATCACCGTGTCCTGCAATCCGCAGTTGGACTCTTTAAGTCAACAGATTCCCACAAGGATGTAAAACATCCTTAGAACAATGATTCCAAACCACATCATGTCCAGAGGGAAGTGATATTCACTGGGTGAATGAAAACTGTAAAAACAAATAAAGGAACGATCCCACCCCCAGGGGACAATTCCAGTCCACTGCTCTCGTACTCGCAGCCTGTCTGCTGCCAATAAATTTGGGTTATCGGGGATTACACATGGAAGAATCCCTGTGAGGCAGGAATGTCCTAAATGATGGCCAATTTTCTTGTATGAAATTATGATTTGGAACTGAAATTCTCATCCTGAGACCAAGAACTTGTGCAAACATCTGATTACAGGGATCCCATTGTCACAGCTACGAAATCAGTTGTTTGTTCGCCTTCACCAATTTAAGACATTATATTAGTAAGTGCTCTCATTGCAATAATAGAATGAAAAATGTGCTTTCCTCATCTTGTCACAGTAGGGACAAAGGATTCATGTTCTGCTGGGTAGAGGAATGATCACACTTCTGGAGAACAAAAGCCTAAAAAGCAACTTGGTGCTCGTTCCTTGGGATACTGCTGGAAGTGGCAGGAGCAAGGACAAGCACATATTTAACATTTACCAGATGAAGTGGATGCATATCCCACGTGGGACACAGGACTGGGACACGCCTGGTTAATTGTTGTGTGGTGTGTGGTGTCCAAAAACCACACACCCAGAGCTCCAAGGCAAACAAGCCCACGGCAGGAGTTGCTCTCAGGGACTTCAGAACCAGCACGTTCTGCAAGATGCTGTCAGCTAGAAGCAAAAAGGCAAGAAACCACCCAAAGCAGGGACCTGGGCCCGTGTGTAAAGCCCAGCCTAAGTGTAAGTGCCTTACTGAACTGGGAGTTAACAGAAGAGAAGCTGCTAGAAGATGACCAAAAGTCAATGGGCAAAATGACCAAGTTCTTCCCTTCAGACTCCCGACTCGGCCATGGAGCGGCTGAGGGGGGCACTGGAGCTGCTCCAGACCTCAAAGACATACTGGCACAAAGGAAACTCAGAGAGAAGAGTTTTTAACACCCCTAAAGCCACCCCAGTAGAAAACAAACGCATGGTGAAATAACAGAGGGCCTGACGGTCCGTGTTCCCAAACGTGGAGTTTGGGGCAATCCCTGGCTGTTATTTTCACAATACCTTGCATTCATTACTTTATTTAAAAACGGTGTACTATGTCTGGAAAACAGGAAGTAAGCCATAAATCTCTAGTTTAAAAGCCATCTGAAGCCTGTGGACCAGATATGTTCTCAATCAGCAGTCAGGCAGTAAATAAACATTTATATACAGCAACTGCTCTCAACCAGCCTGACCTCCGGCTATTACAGGGCACATAAAGAGGAAATTTGTTTAGTCCCATAAAAGCCCAGGCAATATATCAATAGATTATTAAAAATAGAAACAATGTAGGCTAATGGATTATATTGATTTTAATAAAGGTAAGTATATGGGATTCAAAGATAAGAGTCAGATATGACATCCTTCCAAGCTCACCTTTTGGGATGTCTCCTAAAATGAGCCAAACTGCATCTGTCAAGGATAACACTGGCTGCTATTTTTTTTTTTCTGCTTTGCAAATCGACGTTTTTTTGGCTGAAGGACTTAAATTGGTGGGTTTGCATTTTTATTTCTGCTTGTGAGCCATGAATGCAGTCAAAAAATAAAACTGGAGCATCTTTTAATGTCATTGTTGCACAGAAAAAATCTCCAGCAATTGCAGGCTCTCCTCAGGCGTGGTGGCTGGAAGTGCACAGATGCTGCTGGGTTGGGGGTTTTAGGAGGATTGCTCACTTTTGCTGCAGCAAATATTGGTGTAGACACTGGAGCTGGGTCTCTGATGCTCTGGAAGCCTGGCAGGATGCTCAGGTAGTCCCAGTGCATCCCTCTGACTGCTTCCAAGACTGAAACATGTCTTCATCTTTTCAATAGCTGGGATGTGTCCTGAATATGTGGCTGGTTGTCAGAATACTCTGATATTTGTCCACTCTAGAGTCTGTTTTCCCTCTGCCTTGAAGAGATCCCTTCCCTTCACCCACCATGACTGCTCCCCTCTGGTTTGACCCGGGAATTCAGCACTGCTTTGAAAAATAACTCATTTTTAACTTCAGGAGAAGGCTTGTGGAAGAATTGAACTCATCAGCCAGGAGTTCTCAGGGATGAGAGAAGAGAGGCTGGCTGAAAAAACAGGCAAAGGCAGCCCCAGAGATCAGTGACTGTGACACAACTGCCCTGGGGTGGAGGGAGCTGAGGGCACTGAACACACCCCAGTGCCAGAGTGTTCAGAGATAATCAGGTCAACGTGATTACAAGTCTGATCTACCTCAGCAGTTATAACCAGGCTAAAGTAAAGCAACTCTTGCTGCTAAAGAACAGAACCACTGACACAAGCCTAAGCTGCTCTTCCACTGCTTTTTCCATTTGGTTTCCATCAGCAGCAAGGCAGAGGTGCACACACCCCAATTATTTGCCAGCCCAGAGGACCTAAATTCACCCTTCTCAAAGACCATGCAAAGCACATTCAAGTGCCTAATTATGGACATCCTTAAAACCTGAAGTAACTCCGCTCTAACCTTTGTGGAAGGTTAGGACACCTTCCTAATTTATGGCAAGGAAAATGTCAGGCCTTTTATCGCACCAATCCGATGCTACTTGAAAGCAAATGAATTCAGGGCTGACCTCGAGCACTCGGGAGTGTGGATGTACCCCCAGAAGCTGAACACCGATGGCAGAGCCGTCTGCACTGCCCAGCTCTGCTGACATCAAAGAATGGTTATAAGACATTATTTATCTCGCTGCCTACAATTAAAAAATGGAAAATAAAGGAACCAAATGAGTTCCTTTCAGCAAATACTAGAGACGACCAGAAAGTTTTGATCCAAAGGACAGATATGAACTCCTGTCCTCCTCTGTTCATCACTTACTTGCCTTTGGCAAGTACCTGAAAACCATGAAGGAATATGTCTTATTTTTATTTTCCACATGTTTTTAATTAAAACAAGCAAATTGAGGAGCAGCTGAGGGAGCTGGGAGGGGCTCAGCCTGGAGAAAAGGAGGCTCAGGAGGGACCTTCTCTCTCTCTCTCTGCAACTCCCTGACAGGAGCGGGGAGAGGCAGGGCTGGGCTCTGCTCCCAGGGGACAAGGGGTAGGACAAGGGGAAACGACCCCAAATTGCCCCAGGGCAGGCTCAGGTTGGATATTAGGGAGGATTTATTCATGGAAAGAGGTGTAAAACATCAGAACAGGCTGCCCAGGGCAGTGGCAGAGTCACCAGCCCTGGAAGTGCCCAAAATACGTGTGGATGTGGCACCTGAGGACATGGTTTAGTGGTGAACATGGTGGTGCTCGGTGGGTGCTTGGACTTGATGATCTTAAAGGTCTTTTCCAACCTCGATGATTTCATGGTTCCCTGATTTCTTTCCTTGTTGAAGGAGGGACTAAAAGCAGGTGAACACAGGTGAGCACCCATTTATTTGGAAGGTCTGGGCTCCCCCCCAGCAGAACTCAGCGTGACACTTGTTGGGAGGTTTTTCCTGATTACAAACCAAAGTGCCAATCATTTGCTCAAGAAGAACACAGGAATAAACTTACAGTAAATTTCTCCCACTGTTCATTAGCCCCCAGTGGTAGAAATAACACCCTTGCTAAATCCTGAATACCCCACAAATTACAGTAATCTGCAATTATAAACTACAGTGTTAATGAGCTTTGATTGCCCCTTCTTTGTGATGCCACCTATAAATGCCACTTACATTTTACAGCATATTCGAGTTAACAACCTGTTTTGAGAAGATCACTAATAGTCAAATGGACTTTTATGAACACCTTTGGTGCTGGCAATTTGTTACCTGGAAACCAAACAGGGCCAGGAAGCCTTTACCCCCCAGACCCACATCCCCTCCATCCTCCCCATCACCAACTTCCCTTCCGGACTGATACTGATCTTTATGCAGGAGGGCTGGTTCTCTTAATTAAGGAGAGCAGCATCTGAATTTTTATGCTTGACCTTTAATAAGCAGTATTTTGGTAAGTCTCTAAGAGGACTAATTGTGTCATTCATATACTTAAGGGATAACGTGCCTTGCAGAGCAGCACAGAAGGCAATAAACAGCTTTTACAAGAGATTAAACGCCCAAGCACAGCCAAAGCATTTAGATAACTGCAAAAGCCATTTATTGACACTGCTCTGATGCCAAAAAACACCTGTCTCATACAGTTCTACTCATAAAAAAGGCAGCAAAATCCACTCACAGCCTTTGCTGTTCTCCCTTCCTTAAAATTCTCTGTGGCTTTGCCCCAAAGATAGTTCTTCAGCAAACCTAACTTTTTTTTGGTGCTTTGCTTAGGAAAGGAAAGCAAAGCTCTAAGGATGACTGAGAAACACGGTATTTTCACACAGCAGATTCAACTTCCATAACAGGGGAAACCTGGGACTGACTGACTTGGATTGAACCTGGATTTGTGCTTCTTTTCTCAGCCCTAGCACTGATGCAATCAGTCAGAACAGACCTGGAACATCCATACCAAGAAGTGAAAGCAATATTTTGGGTGCAATTTTTGCTGCACAGGGATTTTGGGTGAGATGCAGTATTAAAAAGAAAATAGCGGCCATTAAAATACAAAGGCAATCTGCTGCAGAAAGGGGGAAATTAAAGACTAGAAATATCTAAAGTCTTATTCAACTTGCCCATGTCACCAGGCTGGACTCCCAGCAGCTGATGGCCATTAAAATCTGGTGGCTGAATGCCATCAGCCACCAGAGCTCAGTGTGAAATGTTGGCGGGGTCGTCTCCCCTGAAGTTATTTTCTAAATCCAAGGGAACCTTTCCTAGTTGGAAGTAGGAAGAGTGAGGGCAGGAAAGGGTGTCAAGGATGTTTGAAGAGCAGAGAAAGAAAAATAAACAGTTTGCCAGTGTGTCATTGTCTGTCTCGTGACAGATAATTCCCAATAAGCAATCAAACAGCAATTCCAAACCAAGCACTGCTCCTAGGCACAGAGCACGGGGCTAATTCCCAGGGAAGGCCAAGGCAGACAGTCTGGAGAAGAGTCAGGAACTTTCCCAGTTGCCTGGGAAAACCAGCACATTGCTGAGTCCTACAGAAGAAAACATCTCCTGTATGTGGCAGAGGGAATATGAGAGATGCTCAGGCCAACGCATTTCTCCATTTTCCTTCCACAAAACGTCCCCACATTTCCCTTTCGGACCTCTGGGAAATCTGTGTTTCTTTAGCAGGTCCCTGCCAGTACCTCACACCCAGGAGAGGAGAATTAATGTCTCCCCTGCACTAGTTAAGTACATAAACTGCCACAAAATATTAACACAGATATGAAGCTATTGGAACAAACCCCACTCCATAAACACACTTTAGATATGGGCAACCAAGATAACTGCAAAATGAAAGGACACATTAAAGTTATATCCCTCTAAAAAATTAAACAAATCAGTTTTATAGCGAGAGGCACTTCAGAAAGCTTAGCTGGGAAGTCTGAGGGCAGTCAATAAGGCAGAGCTAATTGGAGAACAAATTGACATTCATCAGCCGGTGTTTAACACGGCCTTGGCAAACAAGGTAAGAGACAGTTAATGCAGAGAACAAGGGCGGGAGCAGGAGCCATCCAGGTCGAATAATGGAAAAGGACCAATTGAGCAAATTCGAAGTGCAAACACTGGGATCTCAGCCTGCTCGGCAGGGCTGGCCCAGCAGCTCACGGCCCTAATAGGCTCATTTGGGTTGTTGTCTTTAGAGAATGAGTGTGTCAACTAAAAAAACAAAAGAAATCTCCATAATAGCAAATGATTCCGGGTTACCAAGTGCGGGCACTGATAAGGTTCAGGTGGGTAAATACTGGAGGCTGCTTAGCACTGAGGGATGTCTGAAACGACAGCAATCAGCCAGAGCTGGCCAGTGCAGGAATAATGGGGCATTAGCTAAATATCAAAATTACAAGCAGGCACTGGGGTTAAGCTCTTCCTTCCATAGAGGCCTCTTGCTCCCAAAAGGTGACCTGCTCTCGGTGGGACAAAGTGGATCTGGGGGGGATTTGAGACCTCTTTCTCATACAGCCACAGAAATGAGCACTGAAAGGTTCATTAGAATTGTATACTTTCATATTTCACCATGTCCTGAACTCTCCAAATGCTTCCTGCAAACATCATTCCTTCTGGATTGCACCCGTGCATCAGCATCACCATCACAGCCACACTGATGCAAAGCTGTTTGGTGGGCCAGGGACTCACCCCAGACCTCAAGTTATTGCAACACTGCTACTGGAGACCAAAATGGCACAATCTGATCCTCAGAAGTCCTTTAGAGCCTTTTCTTGAAAGCAAAGGGAGGATTTGAGAATGTTGAATGGAACAAGCAGAAAAGAGATTTTCTTGTCTTTCACCCGAAAGGCAGAGCTTTAGGTCTAGGAGGGCAGACATGGAGAGGAGAGAGAAGATGATAAAGGCAAGGCTGGAGCTCCAGAAATGAGTTTAATTCTCTCACTACAGGCCTTCAAACATAAGACTATGTTCAGTCTAATCAGTTATGAGTAAAAGAAAATTTTGGAAGCCGGAAAGTTTCTGATTTCTCGCCAAGAATCATCTCCACCACTTCCCACCAGAACTTGCTCAGAAAGTCAAGGCCTGATTTCAGAAGTAGAAGTGAAATTTTCTTGTTAAGATTTCGGTCAAGTTTGATGGCCAGGAATACTTGAGCAGCTTTTGCAGCTTGTGCTTTCCCTCCCAGTAGAGTCATACAAGGGGCTCTTTGCCTGCTTATGTACAGCCAGTTTTGGGGGCCTTCCATTCAAATGGCACACCTATCAAACACCTTCCTTCCCAACACTGCTCAGGTAACAGCCAGGAGTTCCTCTCCCCGTGCCCCAGAGGTTCTAGGATGTGTCTCAGGCTTTCCCAGAGCCCAGCCCAGCTGGAAGGGCCGGGAGCAGACCCCACCCCAGGCAGGCTGTGCATGATTGGTATCATCTGCATCTGAGATGGGGCTGCCCCCCAGCCCCACATCCCCATCCTCTGCCCCGAAGTGAAGCAACAGCCTGCCACAGTTAATACAGCAGCCTCCACGGCCAGACTGTACAAAGCGTCTTCCCCAGTGCCTTTGCTCTTCAGAAACCTGGATCCCATCCAAGCCCAGTTTAGCCCTTGAAGACTCTAAAATACACCAACAAGCCACTTTTTGTCATCGATGAAATATTTGTGTTCAGACAGTCCTCGAAATAGATCTGGGAAGACGTTCAGATATGTCTATATTAGGGGGGACTAGACCAGAATGGACATAATAAGCAGCAGCTTTTTGCCAATGAATAGGCAGATTTTTTTTTTTTCTTTCCCTTCAAGCAATTCATCGCTGGATTTGGGATGTGAGGAGCAGCAAGGAAACTGCATCACTAACAAAAATAAACCTTCTGCAGTGCTGGGGGCGGGTGGATGCGTTTCCTGGGTGTGTGCACACGGAAGGGCAGGTGAGGGGGGATCTCCAGCACAGCTTTCTGACAGGCTCCACCATGTATTAGTGACCACCCTGTTTATTTTTGCTGGCATACAATGTGCTTGCAAGGCTAATATTGATAGTTGTCTGAGTCTCTCAAGGCCTGCAAATTAACTGACTGCATCAAGCTAAGCCCCAGTTGTGAAGGATGCTTCCCCCAAAGCCTTGACTTGACTAATTGGTGGCAAGAGCTGCCTTTTTTGCTGGTTGCTGCTCCGTGAGGTGGGAGGCAGCAGGACTTGTGTTCTCCATCGCCAAGTGACAGCCAAGATTCAGCAGGTGCTCACTGGGGCTTGAGCCCTTCTGCAAACAAACAATTTCCTTCACGAGCAACCTGACTCACAAGGAATTGTGTGGGCTGGGCCACCTATTCGAGTTTCTTCCCCACCAGACAGGACACCCAGGGACCTTCATTTACCTCTGTACAACTCCAGGTGACACACGTGGAAAACCTGAGAGGTACTTCCCTCAGAATCAGCTGCTGCAACGGGGATCCACCCTTTGGCGGGGCACCAGAGAAAGGGCACTTCATTTATGGAGATCACAGAATCATTAAGGTTGGAAAAGACCTCCCAGATCATCAAGTCCAAGCACCATGTTCACTGCCAAACCACGTCCTCAAGTGCCACATCCACGTGTTTTTTGGACCATTGGAATGTCCTGAGCTGGAAGGGACCCAGAAGGATCATCAAAGTCCAACTCCTGGCCTTGCACAGGATGCCCCAACAATCCCACCATGGGCCTGAGAGCGTTGTCCAGGGATGGTGACCTCACCACCTCCCTGGGCAGCCTGTTCCAACGCTTGACAGCCCTCTCCATGAAGAACTTTTTCCTAATATCCAATTGAAACCTCCCCAGCACAACTTGAGGCCAATGGATGATCAGCACCAGCTTTCTAAAGGGCTTCTCTCACCCCAGACCTAAGGGCAAAAAACTTCCCAGTGGTCACCCTCAGCCTCTGGCAGAGCTGGAACCAACACAACTACTTGAACCTTGCCTTCATTTGCATCATTCCATCAGCACCTCCAACTGGGAAAAAAAACCTCCCAGCCTCACCAATGTGAGCGGGGATTGTCTTCCCTCAGAGCCTGGGCTGTGACAAGAGGCCTTTACCCCAAATCATTTCCAGAGGGGTTGTGCCTGGGCGCAGCCAGAGCCGGGCTTGGGGCATTAAGGAGTTTACAGAGACAGTTGCACACAACAGACATCCCGGTTAACGAGGCCTGTGCTCAGGGGAGAGCTCCAGAAAGGCAACTGCGAGCAAAGGGGTAAATGCATGGGGATATAAAAGATCTCGGGGTTTATTTTAGCCAGAGTTGGAGTCAGGACTGCATAGGGGCAGCTCATTGTTCTGTTTTCATAAAGTCATTTAAGTAGCAAATGGCCCCTGAAACTGATACTATGATTTGAGTCATGTTGGAAGACATATTGAATTAATGATGCAGGTGTGGGTTGTTGTTCCAAAAAACTTTTTTATAGCAACAGTGGGAGAGGAGAAGGGG